>SJYC01023131.1:0-25817 GCA_006408675.1 Madoqua kirkii | reverse complement strand
AACACACACACACACACACACACACATACTCCCAATGCAGAGGGTGCAGGTTTGATCCCTGGTCAGGGAACTAAGATTCCACAAGCTATGCAGCGAGGCCAAAAAAAGAGAGAGGCTGAGGGGCGTGGAGGGTGCCTTCCTCGGATGTGCAGGGCTGAGGGCAGGGTGGCGGCCAGGCCTCCCGTCTGCACCAGAGCCCAGGCAGTAGGGCCTTCAGCTGCTTCCTGTTCTGAGCTAAGACCAGGTCCCCCAGCGCCCACACCGCCGCCTCCTCCCCCCCTGCCTCGTGGCCACGCTCGCCCCTCCCTCGGCAGCCTCCAATCCTCAGTGCCTGGAGTGGACGGGGAAGCAGCTCTGTTGGCCCACCCCTGCGCCTGTCTCTTATACACATCTGGGGCCGGGCGCGGGGAGGGGGCCGGGCCGGCCCGCCGCGGAGGCCGGGTCTGCGGCGAGGCCGCGCCCCTGTGTAGTCCGGGATGAGCTCGTCCTTCAGAAGCCCGCATGCCCCTCCCTGGAAAGCTCCCATCCCGTTTTCCCCTCCTCGGCCCGGGTGAGATGCTCCCTCCAACCCTCGCTGGCGGCGGGCCCCCTCCTCCCTTTCATCCCCGCTTTCTCCCATCCTCCGACCGCCGACCACCCCGGAGGAAACCCGGGCACAGCCCACCCAGTCCTGGCCTCCATCCGTGCGTGCTGTTTCCATCCCAGGCTCGCCCTGGGCCACCCCTTATCGCGTCTCTAACCGGCCCTTGGAAGAAAGAGTCGCTGGGAAAGCCGCAGCCCTGGGTCCGAATCGCAACCCCAAGTCTGGGCCGGCTCTCTGACCTTGAGCCAGGCGCTACCTTCTGGGCCTCAGTTTCCCTGTTTGTACAGTTGGCTCCCTCATAGTTGGCGTGCCTGGGAATCTAGGGGCAGTATGGGCAAAGCAGAGATATGAGTCTGCTGAAGCTTGTTGTAGGCAGCGGCCCCCACCTCACCCACTCCCTGCACCAAACCCACTGCCTGCTGTCCGTCTTGACTGGGAGGATGATCATTCTTTCTTCTGTCCGTTTTACCTACTGTGGCCCAAGGCTTGGGTTTGCAGGACAGTTAACAGTACAATGATCCCCAGATACCCTCCCTAGCGTCTCCTTTCCTGGGTTTCCTCCTCTGAGCCATCTCATAGGCCCACCTGGTCCAATAAAGCTTCTACTCTGCCAGCTCCTCCAGCCCTGCCCTCCCCCCAGGTCCATGAAGGCCCACTTGGAGCCACCTTATGGAAGCTCCTAGGTCCCTGAGTCCTCTTGAAGGGGCAGGCTATGGCCTTGGAGCCTGGTTGGTGACCTTGCAAACCTTATCTTGTCCAAGGCTCAGTCTCCCCATTTGTGCAATGGGAAGGGGCAAGCTGGGCGATCTTGCAGTGCCCACCCTGCTCCGAGGGTGCCAGGCCCCAAGGATGACTAAGCATGCCTAGTGGCCCAGCTTGAAGAGGTGCCAGGCCTCCCTGGGAGCAGGTATCTGGGAGCTTAGCCCTGAGGCCCTGGCCCCTTGTGAGGCCAGGGCATAGCCAAGCCTTCCAGGGGTCTTTAGTACAGGACACACCAACTTAGCGCTGTCCAGGCGCTGCCCTTTGAAAGAGCTCCTCTTCCTGGGCAGGCAGGAGAGGAGAAGGGGCTGTGACGAGAGTGTCAGCCACTGTCTTCCTTCTAAATCATGCTGCTTTCTTTCTCCACATTTACACTGCCAGAGTCTGAGCTGAAGAATGCTTTTTCTGGGCGGTGGACCTCTGCTACCTCCTCCTCAGCTTACAGAGAGAGAAACTGAGGCCCAGGGGGCTTGGAGACTGAGCCATGGACTCAGCAACTCTCATTCTGTCTCCTTCTGCTCTGCACGGACACTGCTCAGCTTGGGCGCCGTGTGTGTACAGGGGGCTTTGTGGAGGTGTACGTGGGGTCCAGCAAGGCAGGCCAGGCCTACAGCAAAGGGCCCCTTCTGAGTATGGTTCCTAACGCCCTTTCCACCCCTGCAGGAAGCGAGTTGCCCGTGTGTGCGAGCTGCGGCCAGAGGATCTACGATGGCCAGTACCTCCAGGCCCTGAATGCTGACTGGCATGCAGACTGCTTCAGGTAGGGCAGGCTGGCAGGGGCTGGGGTCCCAAAAGAAGGCCTGCCAGAGACAAGGATCTCTCTCTGGTCCTGGGCCTCAGTTTCCCTGTCAAATGGGGCATCTGGCTTAGAAGCTCCCTGGAGGCCTCTCTTTTTTGTCATTCTAGACCTCTGAAAAGAGAAAAGGAGAGACCTGCATTTATGCTGATAATTCTAAGGCCTGATGGTACCTTGGCAGGCAGGGGAGTGGAGGGTAATCTACCCTTACCTTCTGGATGCTGGTGCTTCAGGGAGAGGAGGGAAACCAAGCAGGCCTTGGGAGGAGATGGGCCCCGGTCGTCGTGGCCCCAGGCTGGTTGCAAAGATGCATAACCAGTAAGACCAGTCCCTTCCCTCCAGGACACCAACTCTCAAGTATAGGAGACTAGGATCAAGGTTGTGGTGGTGCACGTGGGGACGCAGAGGTGGCCCAGCAATCCGGTAGCACCATCCTGAGAAATAGGGCCCGGGGAGAGCCTTAGAGAGCTCTGTGGGGCCAGAGCTGGGGTCCAAAGGATGGGAGATTTCGCAGGTGGAGAGGTGTGGTAGGAAGCAATCCCAGACAGAGAGCCCAGCAGGTGCAGAGGGTAGAATGAATGGTGACAAGGCCTGGCCCAGTCAGTGGCCAGCAGAGTTCAGGCCGAAAAGCACCAAAAATGAAGGGAGGTGAAGTTGGGGAGGCCCCGCTGGGGTCAGGGCAACCACCAGCTAGCTGAACAAAGGGTTAAATTTGGGCACTGGGAGCCGCTAACAAGGATTTTTTTTCTGTTTTAAAAATAATTCCTAATATTTTCTACACTTTAGCAAGGGCCAGACACTGGTTTAAGGACTCTGTATAGTTGGATACGTGTGGTCTCCATTAGTTGGGACACAGAGTGGTTAATTCTCTTGACCAAAGACACACAGCCGTGGAGGTGAAATGAACATTGGCTGGGGAGTCCAGAGGAGAGGTGGGTTCCGAGTCCTAGGCTTCCCAGTCAGGTGTTCAGAAGGAGGCCTTCGAGGAGGAACGGGGCTCTGAACAGGCAGAGGAAACCACATGCACGGAGACAGGGAAGGGGGTCATTGCCAGCAGCTCAGGCATGGGAACAGCTCGTCCAGTTGGACAGAATAAGTCGAGGGATGTGATGAGGAGGTAAAGTTAGGACTGATGTGTGAAGGGCCCTGAATGCCAAGATAAGGAGCTTCTGAAGGCAGTAGGGAGCCAGCGGAGAGTGTCAGGAAGCAGAAGACGGTTGTGGGCGGGAGTGCTACTGAAAAGTGCCATTCCAGTGGGCAGATGGTGGCCACGTGACGGGGAAGGGGCTGTCACAGCGGTTCAGGGATCTGTGCTCATAAGACCTGACCTGGGACAGTGACTCAGCAGAGGGAATTTCACATCTGTAAGGAATGATATTTGGCAAGGGTTAGTCACAGTAGCCACTATTCATCAGTGACTCCTGTGACGTCATGTCCTCAAGCCTTCACCATAATTGTAGGAGGCACTATCATTTGCCCAATTTCCATGTTAGAAACAGAGGCTCGGAGAAATCAAGTAACTTGCCGAAAGTTGCAACAGCCGGAGCTGGGACTTGAACATGTATCTGTCTCACTCCAAGTCACTGCAGAGTTGAAGAAGTCAGGGACCATGGGGGAGGAGCTGGAGGCTGGTGAGCGGCAGAGGTGCAATCTAAGCCATTTGACTTTGCACACCCGGGTGCAAAGGAGACCAGTGGTCATTGGGTCTGGTGGAGCTGGGGGCCAGGTTGGCCATGAATCACGCCCTGTTCTTATTGAGCTGGAGAAGCAGTAGGCTACCCAGGCTGGCCCTGCCCTGCCCACAGCTGGCCGAGGTGATTCGAGACCAGTCCCAGGTGGAAAGATCAGAGAAATCAGCCCACTGAGGGCCAGCAGAGGGGATTGAGATGAGACTGAAAGAAATCAAGGGGAGAACTTTGCGGGTCCCTGTGTGTGGAGTGGGGAGGGAGGGAGGTAGAGTCTTGGGAGACACGGGGTGGGGCAAGAGTGCGCCTGCGGAAGCCACAGAAGGGCAGAGTGGGCCGGACACGTGGAACCCAACTTGGGGGGGTCCCTGCCCTGTTCACTGCAGAGGAGGGAGGCCCAGGTGGGGACAGCTGGGCGGGGGCACGGTGGGTTCAGTCCCTGGTGTGGTGGGGCCCCAGGGAAGGCTCCTACAATAGGGCAGGGCCCCCAGGCAGGAAGAGTCGTGGCTTCCTCTGCTTCCATGACTCCCACAGCATTTCGGGCCCCTCGTTGCGTGGTTCTCCCAACAGCCCCCATATCGGGTTAAGGCCGCCAGTCCTCACGCCCGTGACAGGAAAGCAGCTCATAAAGGAGGGACTGGTTGCTGGGCCCTGGACGTGCCAGCCCCTGGGCTTCAAGGCCTCGCAGTGGGAGGGTAGCTGTGGGCCCACGGAATGCCTCTGACGTTAGCACTAGGTGTCACTGTCACCGCAGGGCCTGCCCCTTTCTCTGTCCCAGCCTCCTGGAAGGTTGGGCCCAGGCCCAGGGTGGTCCAGGCTTCCTTTGGCCCAGCTGCTGCCTCTGGGAGGTCCAGTCTCAGAAAAGCGTGGTGCAGGAGACCCGAGGCTGCTGTAACTGGTAACATCTCCCTGGAGGCCGGTGGGGCCCGCAGGGTGAGAGCTCAGTGTGCAGCTGGCACTGGGGGCTGGGGCCCGGGCTGGGATGCTCCCCCTCTTCAGGGGACTTTCAGGGAAGGAGGATGGACTGTTCATGGAAGTCAACCTCTTTCCCTTGGGGGCAGCACCAGAAGAAGCAGCTGCTCCCTGTCCCCAGAGAGGTCCCCGGAGCCTTTGTCAAAGCAGAGGCTGAGGGGGACTTCCCTGGCAGTCCAGTGGTTCAGACGCCACACTCCCAATGAGGGATTCTCAGGTGGAGCTAGTGGTGAAGAATCCGCTTGCCAAGGCAGGAGATGCAAGAGACACGGGTTTGATCCCTGGTTCAGAAAGATCCTCCTGGAAGAGAATTCCATGGACAGAGGATCCTGGCAGGCAACAGTCCATGGGGTCACAAAAAGTCAGATATGACTGAACACACACACACACACACACACACACACATACTCCCAATGCAGAGGGTGCAGGTTTGATCCCTGGTCAGGGAACTAAGATTCCACAAGCTATGCAGCGAGGCCAAAAAAAGAGAGAGGCTGAGGGGCGTGGAGGGTGCCTTCCTCGGATGTGCAGGGCTGAGGGCAGGGTGGCGGCCAGGCCTCCCGTCTGCACCAGAGCCCAGGCAGTAGGGCCTTCAGCTGCTTCCTGTTCTGAGCTAAGACCAGGTCCCCCAGCGCCCACACCGCCGCCTCCTCCCCCCCTGCCTCGTGGCCACGCTCGCCCCTCCCTCGGCAGCCTCCAATCCTCAGTGCCTGGAGTGGACGGGGAAGCAGCTCTGTTGGCCCACCCCTGCGCTCCCCGCAGCGCAGCCTCCGGGGCCCCCGAGATAGGCAGCGGCGAAGGATGCTGGCTTCCCCCCTGAGAAGACGGCGCGTCTTTCTCAGAAGGGCCAAGTAAGTGGAAAGGCCCCCTCCTGACCCATCCTAGGCCTCAGGCAGGGCCTGCGGTGTGAGGGCTGGGGCTGGCTGGGGCCGGAGGCCACGGTGGGACAGATCCACCTGAGGCCGGGTTCTGGGGCATAAGAAGTGAAACTCCTTGGTCACTGTCGGCTGCCTGTTTGGGGGAAGCAGGCCGAGGCTGCGGCCCCTGGCCCTTCTGGTACAGGCTGCCATCAAGCTGGTCCCCCAGCTGCTCTTTTGCACCCTTGGTATCCAGAAATATGATTCTGGGTAGAGGGCACCCCTGGGAGGGACTGCCCTTTCCTTGAGGGGGTCATCCTGGTTTCCCAGCCTGGCCTGTTCAGCCCCCCACCCCACCCCACGCTCCCTCAGTGCCCTTCACTCCTGCCCAAGGTTGGCTCTGCCTTCACCTGCTCTCGGGGAGGGTACGGTATCCTGGGTATTCCTCTCTGGACACCTTTTGTAGGGACATGACCTGCCCCACCTGCCTCCTCTGGCTCCTGCCCAGATAGGGGCCTGCGGGATGAGGGGATGCCCAGGGTCAGGGGCTTCTGTGTGCCTGCCATCAGCAGAGTCCACCGAGGCCCCAGAGGGCCAGCCACCAAGCCGCTGTGTGACCCTAGGCTGGGTCCACTCTCTGAGGTGGAGGCCCCCTGGCCGAGGTAGAGGCTGAGCCCCAGGCTCCCGGGAGCATTCCCGAATGCGCTGGAAGAGTCGGACAGGAAACACTTCTGTTCTCCTCGGGGAACACCATGTATAGGTGCCTGGCCTGGGACCTCAGGGAGCCGGCAGGTTATAACGGCAGAAGCTGGGGGGATGCAGGCAGCGTGGGGAGCCCGTGGCAGGGGGCATCGGAGCAGGCTGGGAGGAAGTGGTTATTGGGGAGCTGACTGCACTCTCAGCGCTTGAGTGAATCAACAGTCGCATCTTCCAGGGGCTGCTGCAGTGTTGAGTGTGTGTGCGTGAGCGAAGGAGTAGTTCTCCGGCAGAAGAGCAGTCTGCCCTGGAGGAAGGCGCCGCCGCCCCGCCCACTGGGGCGGGGGAGGGGGCTTCCAGCCGCCCGGGAGCCGGGGAGACTCCCGCGGGGACACTCCCGTGACGCGATGCAAGGGCGCAGTGACTCCCGGATCGGGGTGCGCGGCGGGCGCGCGCCGCCTCTGTGCGAAGCCCACTCTCAGCCCGCGCACCTTCCGTTCTGTGCTTGGTTAGAGCCCCGGGGACTGCGCTAGGGACTTCCCCTAGGGACCGCCCCACCCTGGGCGTCCTCCCGCCCTCGGCTCGGTGCGTTCCTCGCCCTGCGTTAAGACGTCCACCCACCACAGGGACCGCAATGTCGGGGCAGGAAGGGCAGCGGGGGCGCCCGATGACGTCATGGCTCTGGTCCAGCGCTTCCGCTGCCGCCGCCTCCTCCCACATCCCAGCGCCGCCTCCAGGAGCTCTCCCTGCGGGTCCCTCCCCCTCCCCGGAGGTTTCAAAACCTGGGCATTTTGTGCTCTTCTGCCACCCGCCCCCACCCAAAGCCCTGAGCCGAGGTCCCCAGCGCCTCCCCTCGGGCTTCCAGACAACAGGGAACACGCTGCATCCTCTTAAAGGGACAGCATCCCATCAGGGGTCTGGTTGCTGTCCCCTCCCTCCTCCTCTTCCTCCCCCACCTGCTCGCCAGATGCCTAGTTCAGGAGCAGTTAGGGAGCACAGTCAATGAGCACTACCACCCTGCAGGCTACAATCGAGTGGAGACCTCCACGGCTGCCCGGAGCACGGGCCTCTCTGACCCAGTCCCAGTCTCTCCTGCCCTCCTCTCTCCTAGATTGTTCCCCAACTGAGCCAGGAGCTCTGAGCCTGGTCCTTCTATCCCCGTGTGACTTTGGCACATCACACAGAGCACCCAGACAGCAGCAGAGCTGGACGGATTCCCTAGCAGTTCTCTGCGTGGCATGTCCTCAGGCTTAGACATACCAGTGCACGCCAGCACCCCGGGTCAAGCTCTACAGAACCCAGCAGGGCTTGTGCCCAGGGTGGAGGGGCTGTCAGTCGCTCAGAGTCCATTCTGGCATTTGCTCACCCTGGCTTAGCTGGGCTGCTGGTCCCCACCCCACCAGGACCCTTGAGCGTAAAGAAGCAGGCGATGTCAGTCTAGCTCCTGGCCTGTGGAGTTGTGCCTAGGAGGAAACCTCTACATCACTTCTCCCCACCTGCCCTTTAGGGCCTCCACCAGCTCCTCATGCCAAACCCTGTTCCTGTGACGCACCACCCGTGGGGCCAGCTGGAGTCTAGGAAGCCAGGAGATTTCCTTGTCTTAGCTGACTGGTCCACACTGAGCTGAACTCCTGCAACTGTATCTTTGTGCAACTGAGAGCATCTTCGTGGGGCCTGCACTCCCTATCTGTATGACCTTGTGTGGAGTAGACCCTCTCAAGTTCATCTGCCTCGTCTCTACAAACGGGGACAGCCATGCCTGCCTCATGGTAGCCTATGAGGACTAAGTAAATTTAAGCAAGAAGGTGAGCCTGTCATACAGAGTGAAGTAAGTCAGAAAGAAAAAACAAATATCATATGTTAACGCTTATCTGTGGAATCTAGAAAAATGGTACTGATGAACCTATTTTCAGGGCGGGAATAGAGACACAAATGAAGAGAACAGACTGGACACAGCCGGGGAAGGAGAGGGTGGGTTGAAGCGAGAGAGCAGCTTTGACACACACACACCACCATGTGTAAAACAGATAGCTAGTGGACGCTGCTGCTAACACAGGGAGCTCAGCTGGGTGCTCTGTGATGACCTAGAGGGGTGGATGGGGGGTTAGGAGAGGCTCGAGAAGGAGGGATATGTGTATACTTAGAGCTGATTCACGTTGTACAGCGGAAACCAGTATAACACTGTAAAACAACTGTACTCCAATTAATTTTTTTTTAATGGGAAGATGTGAGCACTTAGTAGGTCTTCACAGCTCCAAAAAGTCACCTCCATTTACATCAGCAGCCTCCCCGTTGCTGGGAATGGGAGGAGAGGGAGGGAGAAGAAGCAGACTAGACTAGATGTGTGGGGCTCACGGTTTGTTTTAGTGCCCCTGCAGCCTGAGTCCTGGGCTCCCAGGTTCTTCCGTGGGCCTGAGAGTAAGTCTTCTGCCCACACTTGGCCCTCTTCCGTGCACGACAGGGGATGGGGGCCTCACATGAGGAGCGCTTCTCACCCCAGGGCTAGCAGGTGGGCCAGACACTCCGGGCGCAGAACTGCTGTGATGGGAGGCCGGGGGTTGTGATTTGAGGTTGCACGCAGGACCAAGGCTTCTGGCCAGTGGACCATGGTTGATGGAGTGGGGTGTCACCAAATCCATCCCTAAGTCCACTCGCCAAGCCCTGTGCACAGAGCAGGCTGCTTCCATCCAGAGAGCACACCTTTCTCTCATGCTGCCTGTGGGCTGGCAGGGCCCAGGTGTGGGGGCAAAGGGTGGGCCCCTCTGAATCCCAGCTCCCCTTCCACCCAGGTGTTGCGAATGCAGTGCCTCCCTTTCGCATCAGTACTATGAGAAGGATGGGCAGCTTTTCTGCAAGAAGGACTATTGGGCCCGCTATGGCGAGTCTTGCCACGGATGCTCAGAGCACATCACCAAGGGGCTGGTCATGGTAAGTACGCCCCTTAGCCTCCCCTGGTGGGTGCGTGTGTGTGTTCTCAGGTTACTGCCTGCCCCAGATCTCTCTCCCATCATCTCTCTTGTTTTTCTTTTCACTGCTTCTCTGATTCCCTGGTACCTCCTGAGCCTGTTTGTCTGTCTGTATCCCTCAGTCCCCATCTTTGGAGCCAGCTCTGCCCCCACGTTGGTTTGGGGCTGCTCTTCTGAGAGGAGGCAAAGGGGAGAAGCTACAGGGGCTGAAGGAACCTCTGAGCTGGGTTGTGGTCCACTCCCTGCATGCCCCCCCCGAAACTTACTTCCAGGTGGCTGGGGAGCTGAAATATCACCCCGAATGCTTCATCTGCCTCACATGCGGAACCTTCATCGGTGACGGGGACACCTACACTCTGGTGGAGCACTCCAAGCTGTACTGGTGGGTGCCAACCCCTCCCTGATTCTGGTGTGCCCCGGCCTCCCACGCCAGGGCCCTTCCCCTTTCTGCGAGGGGGCGGTCAGGGCGACAGTGCAGAAACCACTGGGAAATAAGACACCGCAGTCAGATGGAGGGAGCCTGAGGCATCAGCTCTCCCTGACATCACTGCTGTGCAGCTCTGGCACCAGCATGAACACTAACCCCGTAAGCTCAGGGCTCATCCCCAGCAAGACCACCCACACCCCAGGCCCAAGTGCTGGGGTCCCCAGGCCACTCACACTTCTGACCAACTGACTACAGCTCAGGGATCCTCACAGCCCCCTCAGATTTGATACTTAGTGACTCACAGAGCTCAGGAGAGCGCCACAATCAGTTTTTACTAAAAGCTATACTACAAAGCTACAGTCATCAAAACGGTATGGTACTGGCACAAGAATAGAAATACAGATCAATGGAACAGGATAAAAACCCAGAAATGAGCCCATGCACCTGTGGTCAGTTAATCTATGACAAAGGAGGCAAGACTGAAAAGCTGTAAATCAGGACCAGCCAGGTAGAGACACACAAAGGGCAAGGTCCGGGAGGTCTGGAATGCAGAGCTTCCATGCATTCCACTCATAGAATCAGGACATGTCATCCGTCCTCCCCAGCGTCACCAGAGTTTTTATTAGGATGTCATTATGTGGCATAATTGGCCGAATCACTGGACATGGGGTTGAACTTGGGCTCCTTGAGGTCAGACTGGTTCAGAGTGGCAGCCTTTCATCACGTGGTCAGTCTTCTGGTGACCAGCCTACCCCTACCCCCCCCCACCTGAATTGGCTCATTAACATTAACTCAAAAAAAGACAAAAAATAAATAAAAATTTTGGTTCAACGCATGAGACAGGGTGCTCATGGCTGGTGCACTGGGATAACTAAAAGCTATACTACAAAGCTACAGTCATCAAAACGGTATGGTACTGGCACAAGAATAGAAATACAGATCAATGGAACAGGATAAAAACCCAGAAATGAGCCCATGCACCTGTGGTCAGTTAATCTATGACAAAGGAGGCAAGACTGAAAAGCTGTAAATCAGGACCAGCCAGGTAGAGACACACAAAGGGCAAGGTCCGGGAGGTCTGGAATGCAGAGCTTCCATGCATTCCACTCATAGAATCAGGACATGTCATCCGTCCTCCCCAGCGTCACCAGAGTTTTTATTAGGATGTCATTATGTGGCATAATTGGCCAAATCACTGGACATGGGGTTGAACTTGGGCTCCTTGAGGTCAGACTGGTTCAGAGTGGCAGCCTTTCATCACGTGGTCAGTCTTCTGGTGACCAGCCTACCCCTACCCCCCCCCACCTGAATTGGCTCATTAACATTAACTCAAAAAAAGACAAAAAATAAATAAAAATTTTGGTTCAACGCATGAGACAGGGTGCTCATGGCTGGTTCACTGGGATGACCCTGAGGGATGGGATGGGGAGGGAGGTGGGTGGGAGGGTCAGGATGGGGAACACATGTACACCCATGGCTGATTCATGTGAATGTATGGCAAAAACCACCACAATATTGTAAAGTAATTAGTCTCCAATTAAAATAAATAGAAATTTTGAAAAAGAAAGAAAAACAGATAAAAGCAAACACAAAAACATTAGCTCAAGTGTGGGTTGAGGGGCTCTCGAAAAAAGAAGACACACTCCTGAGTATTTAGAGCCTCTTTCCCAGGAACTAAGGACAAAGATCAGATAAATCCTTTAGGGTGGCAGCACTGATAAAGCTGGATTTGAGGGCAGCGTGGCTTTTGAGGCGACCAAATGGACTTTTAATGACTCCCTCCCAAATGGGATTTATCCCCAGGCCTCATCCTGGCCAGCTGACAGTGTAGACAACCCAGAATGACTGAGGCCCAGAGAGGGGCAGGGCCTGCTCCCAGCCCACCAAGCAGCCAAGACCCTCCTCCTTCCATGGGGAGCAGGAACGGGAGGGTGGAAGGAGAAAAGAGCCCGGGACTGAGGGATTGTGGGGGGCTGATGCCGCTGGCTGCCTGATGCACTTCTCTTCCCACTCTTTGGGTCCCCGCCACCGGCGGCTCTTGCAGCGGACACTGCTACTACCAGACCGTGGTGACCCCCGTCATCGAGCAGATTCTGCCTGACTCCCCTGGCTCCCACCTGCCCCACACGGTCACCCTAGTCTCCATCCCGGCCTCAGCTCATGGCAAACGTGGCCTCTCGGTCTCCATCGACCCCCCTCACGGCCTGCCGGGCTGCAGCACGGAGCATTCTCACACCGTCCGCGTCCAGGGGTGAGTGGCTGGCCCGCCAAGGCTGCGGCTGGTGTGGCTGTGGGCACGATGCTTTAGGTGGGCAGGCCGACTCTGGGGCGGGGACTGAGAACGGGTAAGTGTGAGCCCAGATGGAGCCCAGCTCCAACAACCTGGCATACCAGCTGTCTGATCCAGTCATTCCTCCAAGAGAAAAAATCTGTAACAATTGCCAGATAAAATATTTAAAATGTTCTCTTTACTTACTGCGTGACCGAACAAGAAAGAGAAATAACCAGGTCGGAACAGGTGAAGAAGGGAGCCTGAGGGTGTCAGCAGAGCACGGAAGGCAGCCCTACCTTGAGGGCAAATCTAAAGCGGGGAATTAAGTTTCACTTTTGATGTCTTCTTGTGGCTGAGCATCTCTCAAAGCCCAAGTGAGTAGCTCTAGGAAAGTGAGTCTAATAAGAGACAATTATCCCTTCTCCATAAAGTTGGGACCCCCCCCTTCCGCCCCACAAAGTGCTCTCAAGGTGAGGAAGAACAAGAAATAAACCATGCCTTCCACCAGCGATTTCCACCCCTCCTTCCCAGAACTGGAAAATAAACTGATTTGAACCTGAACAGAAGGGGAGAGGGAATCTCCCCTGAGAATTCAAACACTTGGTTTTGCCAACCAAATTGACAGGCCTGGGTGGTTCAAAAAGCCTCCAGGAGAAATTGTAAAAGTTTAAAGTATTTCTCCACTGGGAACGTCCCTAAGCCCTGATGGAAGCAGATGCAGGTGGAACCCACCTCCAGGCTTCAGAGAATTTCCCGAGATGAGTGTCCCAAGGAATAGGAGCCGTTCAGTCAAAAACCACAGGGCACGTGTGCGAACAAGGCCCTGTGAGTGCCAGCCAACAGCAGCAACAGGGGCCAGAAGCAGACCTGCAGAAACTGCAGACAGCGAGATGGCCAGAAGCCATGCACACAAGCGCACTCCCTGTGATTTCTGTTTACTCCATGTGTTTTAATAAGTAAGAGATGCTTGGGAAAAGTGGGTAAAGAGCGAATGAGTTTGGAAAAGAACCAAATAGAACCTCTAGAAGTGAAACACAGGTTTAGCAGTAGAGCAGGGCTTTAAACAGCTAAAGTGAGAAGCAGAAACACGAGATGAAAGTAGAGAAAGAGAGGCTAAGATGCACTAAGAAAGTAGAGAGGCTTAAGAGAGTAGTGAGGCTGAGAGAGTAGAGAAAGAGGGCAGAGTGCGTGGATCTAATTATCCATCTAGAATCCCAGAAGAGAGAATGGGAGAGAGGCAGTATTTAACAGCTGAGAACTTCCCAGAGGGGATAAAAGATGTCAGTCCACAAGCTCAAACCCAGTAAATCCCAAACAGAAAAATAAGAAATCTACCCATGGACCACCCCACCTAGTGAAACTAAAACACAAAGGCAAATATATATATATATATATAACATATATTTTATATGTAATATTAATATTTTATATTAAATATATTAATAAATCTATTGTATTAATATAAATAATATAAATGTATGTTAATATATGATATTATATTAATATATATGATATATATATTTATATAATATATATATTATATATATATATAATATTATATCTATCTTACAAGTAGCCATAAGGACGAAACAAATTTCCTTCAAAAAAAGACCAGACTGTGGTCTGGTGGTTGAGACTCCAAGCTTCCATTGCATTGGGCTTGAGTTCGATCCCTAGTCAGGCAGCTAGAAATCCTGCATGCTGCAGCTGAGACCTGGCGCAGCCAGATAATTTTAAAAAGACAAAACAGAATTCTATACTTGAAGAAAATGTCCTTCAAGAGTGAAGGTAAGGGGCTTCCCTGGTGGCTGAGTAGTAAAGAATCTGCCTGCCAATGCAGGAAACATGGGTTCACTCCCTGATCTAGGAAGATCCCACATGGTGCGGAGCAACTAAGTCCATGCACCTTGTTGAGACTGTGCTCTGGAGCCTGGGAGCCCCAACTGCTGAGCCCAGGCGCCTGAAACCCGGGCTCCAGGATGAGAAACCCACACACTGCAACTACAGAAAAGCCAGCACTGCAACGAAGACCTAGCACAGCTCCCAAAACCAGCAGACAGATAGATCAGTTAAAAGTTACAAGAGTGAAGGTGCAGTAAAGACATGTTAAAGCAGACAAAACAGGATTTGATACCAGCAGATCATCCCTAAAGAAAATTCCAAAGGATGTAGAAAAAGTCTGAGATGCAAGAAGAAATGAAAGTTAAGGGGCCAAGCCAGTGGCTCATACGCTGTGTGATGCTGAGCTGCTTTCTTGTCCTCTCTGAGCTTGGTGCTGCTGCTGCTAAGTCGCTTCAGTCGTGTCTGACACTGTCCGACCCCGTAGACAGCAGCCCACCAGGCTCCCCCGTCTCTGGGATTCTCCAGGCAAGAACACTAGAGTGGGTTGCCATTTCCTTCTCCAGTGCGTGAAAGTGAAAAGTGAAAGTGAAGTCGCTCAGTCATGTCCAACTCTTCATGACCCCATGGACTGCAGCCCACCAGGCTCCTCCGTCCATGGGATTTTCCAGGCAAAAGTACTGGAGTGGGGTGCCATTGCCTTCTCCTCTGAGCTTTGTAGTCTTTGTCTAAACCATGAGGGAGTCAGATACCTTGGAGCCTTCTAAGATTTCTCCTGGACCTTCATGGACCCTTGAGAAATAGCTGTCTGAGTGTAGGACAACTACCTCCTTGGAGTCAGTGAACCATTCCTTCCTTGGGAGTCAGTGAACAGTTCTCACACACCTGCTGGGTACCAGGCCAGTGCCTGGTGAGAAGTGAAGATGGTTGGGGCGGGAGGGGAGAGGGTAGTGGGGGAGAGGAGGAGGCTGGACTTGCTGCTGTGTTTCCAGCCCCATCTGGAGTATCAGCCAGGCCAGCAGCTGCCTTCCGCACACAAGTGAGCAGACAGACTGGTGAGAGAGACAGGGAAACTCCCAGACCAGCTGGACCCTGACAGCAAGGAAGAATTTTAGGAACAAAGAGTCAATGACACCTCCTCCCTGCCTCCCTCACTGGGCGAGCATTCTTTCCAGCCAACGTCTGCTTTCCCAGCAGTCTGTGAGGGGCCACACCCTTCTCAAAAGCAGCCCAGCTTGCCCAAAGGCTGCTGGCCAGATTGAACTGTTTGTTTGAAGAGTCTTAGCTGGCCACTTCTTATTTTGTTTATGTGTATTTTGTTTATAGCATCATTGAAAGGGAAGTTAAATTTATCTTTGCCCCACCCTCCCCGCTACTTGAGCAGAAGACTGAGGCAAGGGAGACAGAGAGTCTAAGGAATATATATATACAGGCTTTCCTATTGGTTTTTCAGCCAAGCCATATGGCTCGCAGGATCCAAGTTCCCTGATCAGGGACTGAACCCAGGCCCCCCCGCAGTGGAAGCGCAGAGTCCTAACCACTGGACTATCAGGGCAGTCCAGGAATTATATTTTTAAGGCCCTATCCTTGGAAGAAAAGTTATGACCAACCTAGAGAGCACATTAAAAAGCAGAGACATTACTTTGCTAACAAAGGTTCTTTTAGTCAAAGCTATGGTTTTTCCAGTAGTCGTGTGTGGATGTGAGAGTTGGACTATAAAGAAAGCTGAGCACTAAAGAATTGTTGCTTTTGAACTGTGATGTTAGAGAAAACTCTTGAGAGTCCCTTGGACTACAAGGAGATCCAACCAGTCAATCCTAAAGGAAATCAGTCCTGAATATTCATTGGAAGGACTGATGCTGAAGCTGAAACTGCAATACTTTGGCCACCTGATGCAAAGAACTGACTGATTGGAAAAGACCCTGATGCTGGGGAAGATTGAAGGCGGGAGGAGAAGGAGCCAACAGAGGATGAGATGGTTGGATGGCATCACCAACTCAATGGACATGAGTTTGAGTAAACTCCAGGAGTTGCTGATGGACAGGGAAGCCTGGCATGCTGCAGTCCATGGGGTCGCAAAGAGTCAGACACAGCTGAGCGACTGAACTGAACTGATCCACAAGAAGTCTCTGTGAAAATATAGTCACTATTTTAAAGTTTTTTATCTTGAAAAATATCAAATTTACAGAAAAATTGCTGAAATAAGTGTATTGAATACCTATACACCCTTTGGGGCTTCCCAGATGGTGCTAGTGGTAAAGAACCGATGTGCCAATGCAGGAGACACAAGGCACGTGGGTTCAATCACAAGGTCAGGAACATCCCTAGGAGGAGAGCATGGCAACCCACTCCAGGATTCTTGCCTGGAGAGTCCCGTAGAGAGGAGCCTGGAGGGGGCTAGAGTCCACAGGGTCGCCAAGAGTCAGACACAGCTAAAGTGACTTAGCCCATGTACACCCTTTACCTACGTTCATCATTTTTAACTTTTTGTTACATTTGAGATATGTGTGTCTTTTTGTCTATGTATATCTAGGTGTGGGTGTATCAACATATATATATATTTGTATATGTTCATACACACATGTGTACATATTGCTGTTATTTACTGAATCATTTGAGAGTAAGCTGTAGGCTGACTCATCCTTTCCCCAAATACTTCAGACATTCTCCTGAAAATAAAAGCATTCTCTTTATGTAATTACCCACTGTATCCTATAGTGCAGCTATATGACAGTTAGGAAATTTACCATTAATATAATACCTTCATCCAGTATGCAACCCTGAACTCGGATTTTGCCGGTCGTCACAATGCTGTCAAGTGCCTTCAGTTTCTTTTAACCTGTGCTGGTTCCTCCGCTTCCCATTGTCCTTTATGCCCTTGACATCTGTGAAGAGTGTGAGTCGGTCGTTGAGGAGGGTGTCCCCGTCCCCCGCACTTGGGTTCTCTTCCCTAGATGTACGTCACGCATTCCGCCCGTGTAACTGACGCGCTCTCCTCCTCTGTGCATCTTAGTGGTAGACACAGGAGGTCAATAAAGTGCGCCCTTTACTGGGGATGTCAACTTCGATTATTTGGTTAAAATGCAGTCCACTCTCTCTACTGTAAAGGATTTTTCCCCCCCTTTGCAGTGTAACTAGTGAGTGGTCTGTGAGATTTGAGTCTGTAAATATCCTGTCCCCAGCCACCTTTCACAAATGGTTCGTCTTCCCTGTAGCAGTTTTACTGTGCTGGCTACAAAATGATTTTTCTAGCTCTGTTCTTCCTGCTTCATTTGTTACGTGACTTCCCTGTATAAGGAAGCGCTTCTCCCCGATGTGAGAATATACTCTCAATAATTGAAAAATTGCTAAGACTCTTGTTTTTCTTAAAGCTCTGTCTCCTTTCTGTCCTGCCCACCACCACAACCGTATCCCCCTGCCCCAGCCCTTCCACATCTCAAGGCAGAGACAAACATCCCTTGAAAAGCTTTAATGAGGACGAAATGAAATCAGATCATTAACACTCAGGAGGAGTTAAAAGAAGCAAAGGAGTGTGGCAAGCTGGCCCTTCTGTGACTTAGCTCATGGCCGACTAATGGAAGCCACCAGCCCCACCTCACCTGCAGCTGTGGTTCAGGGAAGGCTGCTCACCCCTCCTGCCAATCTCGGAGGAGTGGGAGCCTTAGGCTCGTTTTGCAGGGCACATTTGGGGGTCAGGCAGGAAGCCAGTGGGTCCAGACCCACTTAGGCCTCTTGACACTCATCTGCCCCAAGCATCACAGGCAGCTAGAAGAAGTCTGCCCTCCGTAACAGAGACAATGCTGTGTTGAACAGGAGCCCCCGAGCAGCCCTCGTTGCTGCCGTTGCTGTTCAGTCACCAAGTTGTGTCCAACTTTGCTGCGACTCCGTGGACCGTAACCTGCCAGCTCCTCTGTCCCTGGGACTTTCAGGCAGGAACATTGGAGTGGGTAGCCATTTCCTTCTCCAGGGGATCTTCGTGACCCAGGGATCTAACCTGCATCTCCTGCATTGGCAGGCGGGTTGTTTTTTTTTACCATCTGAGCCACCAGGGAAGCCTGAGCATCTCGTATAGCGGGGCAGATACCTCGGGGCATGGCACTTTCCACCACCCATGGCAGGCGTTGCAATTAACGTAGAACTCTTCCCACCAAGCCAGACTTCAGGGTTCTGGACAACTGCCACCCACCAGTCACGCAAGACAGCCTGGTTTGCCCCGTACTCCTGACCTGGTCCCCTTGGCCTTGGCTCCCTGGGGCAGGCAGGGGTCTGACCACTGCTCTGTGCCCGCAGAGTGGACCCGGGCTGCATGAGCCCGGACGTGAAGAATTCCATCCACGTCGGGGACCGGATCCTGGAAATCAATGGCACGCCCATCCGGAACGTACCCCTGGACGAGGTGCGGGTTCCAGGTCTGGCAAGCGGGGTTGGAGGTGGTGCCCTCGTGCCTGCTCCCCACCACCTGCGACTCACCTGTCCACATGCCTGCTCTCCCCAGATTGATCTGCTGATCCAGGAAACCAGCCGCCTGCTCCAGCTGACTCTGGAGCATGACCCCCACGACAGTCTGGGCCATGGGCCGGGGACTGAGCCCAGCCCCCTGGGCTCCCCGGCTCCCACACCCAGCGGGGAGGCAGGCAGCTCCAGCCGGCAGAAGGCTGTGCTGTAAGTCAGCCCTGTACCGTGAAGCTCTGTATCTTGTTACTTTCACTGACACTGGGCCTCAGTGGGTGGGGAAGGGCGGTCCCTGCCCTCCAGTTGCTCAGTCTGATGGAGAAGTCAGCCCTGCAAAAAAAAAAAAAAGAAAAGAACACGCCAGCAAGGGATGCAGGGAGCTGGGAAGAAGAAGGGGAATGAGGAGGAGGAAATGGGGAAGCAGTGCTCCCAGCCGGGGGTGCCAGGGCTCCCAGGGTGGACCAGAGCCCTGGCTTCAAGGAGCCGCTGGCCTGGTGCTCAGGCATCTGGTGTGTGTTGCGAGGTGGGCCCCAAGGCGGCAGCTGGTGGCCAGGGTCTCACAGCACAGTGATGCGTCCCACGGAGACCACGCTGGTCCCCTTTGCGAGAAGGTGCTCAGGACCAGAGACAGCCGCAGGGCTGTGATGTGGTCCAGGCTGGAGGGGCCAGGAGCACCTCTTAAAGGGAGGTGAAGGGTGTAAAGAAGCCCAGAGACAGCCTGGTCCTCATGCTACTCACTCTGGGGCCTGCTCAGGACTCCTGGTCAGGGGGACACCTGGGGTGACACCCTTTACACTAAGAAGCAGTGACCTTGAAGGCCTGTGTTTCCTCCTCCCCCGTGTGGAGCTCAGGTCACCCCGCAGGGCCAGCTAGAGGCGTCCTGCGCAGGTCGTCTGCCTCTGCACCTCAGGGCCTGGGATTCAAATGCTGGGAGACAAAGTGTCCTGCCCCTACAGGAGACTCACCCCCTCCTGCCTTTCTCATCCACTGTCCTTCCCTGTGATCCAGGGTCATCAGGCAGAGAAGGCCAAGGGCAAACATTCCTTCCTGAACAGGAAGTCCAAGCCAGACAGGGCACGGAGTGCTTGCATCTGGGTAGGGCAGGGGTCTCATGATGGCCCTGGAGAGCTGCCTGGCGCCACCCTTCCTGACTACGGGCAATTTACATGGACTGGCATCGGTGGCGCATGGCAGGCTGGGGGCAGGGTCAGCGCTGGTGGCACTGGGCGCTGGTGTGTCTCCCCAGGAGGAGCTGCAGCATCGACAGGTCCCCGGGCGCCAGCTCGCTGGGCTCCCCGGCCTCCCAGCGCAAGGACCTGGGTCGCTCCGAGTCCCTCCGTGTGGTCTGCCGGCCGCACCGCATCTTCCGGCCTTCCGATCTCATCCATGGGGAAGTGTTGGGCAAGGGCTGCTTCGGCCAGGCCATCAAGGTACGGGGCACGCCAGGGAGGGAGGGGACCGTCTGGGGGTGACCTGTTGGCCCTCCACCCTCTTCCCACCAGTGTCCCCAGGAAGCCACGGTGGAAAGGTGTCTGGCTTCCAGACTCCCTGGCCAGGGCTCGCCTCCCCCTGGGCCTCCTCGAGCTAGCTACCGTCTATAGGTAGACTGCGTGAAGGAGGTCATGGGACAGAGGCTTCTCAGAGTCAGGATGGGAGGGCAGCCCAGACTGACCCTGAAGGATTCTCCCCCAGGCCCCTCTACTCAGCCTGACGTGGGCTGCTCACCTTCCACACTCTCGCGACCAGCCCTCTCCTGCCTCTGATGTTCTCTGGCAATGACCAGCCTAGAAGGTTCAGGTTCATAGAAAAGGCACCAGCCAGGTTGCCCATGTCCACCAGCCAGGCCTCAGCCCCCGGCCCCGTGTGTCCATCTGCCTGGGGAGCGGTGGGCCTCCTGCGGGGCGCCCTGGAGCAGAGCCCATGGCCCGTGTGTCCCCACGCAGGTGACGCACCGAGAGACGGGCGAGGTGATGGTGATGAAGGAGCTGATCCGCTTCGACGAGGAGACCCAGCGGACGTTCCTCAAGGAGGTGGGTGAGGGGCCTGCCCCGGCTCTGGGAGGAAGTGATGCTCAAGCCCTCATCGAAAGAAGACAGACTCTGCCAGGAGGGCGAGAGGGGCAGGGACTGCCCTGGGGGTGGGGGCAGCCCAAGCAAAGGGCAGGGCGGCGGCAGTTGTGGCAGGAACCCCCAGCAAGGGGATGGGGTGTAGAGACTCCCCCTCCTTCAGAACTGTCCGTGGTGGCTTCTGGTGGGACAATGGCGGGAGAAGATGGGGCACAGCCTTTTTGCACCCCACTCCCCCAGGTGAAGGTCATGCGATGCTTGGAGCACCCAAATGTGCTCAAGTTCATTGGGGTGCTCTACAAGGACAAGAGGCTCAACTTCATCACCGAGTACATCAAGGGTGGCACGCTCCGGGGCATCATCAAGAGCATGGTGAGTGCCAGCAGAACCACACCCTCCCCCCACCCCACCCCCACCTGCGCCCCATCCCAGTTGCTCCAGACCCCAGACCCAGTGGCTGCTCCCTGGGCCCCAGTCTCCCAGGCTCTCCACTGGGGATCAGCCTTTGATCTCAAAGCTGCTCTGTCAGGAAATTGTTTGGAATTGTTCACTCATACCCCTTAGAGGGGATACTTGTGGTTGTCGTAGAGAGTTGGAGGGGTGGTCATCAGCCCCTACAGGACACTCACCCCCTCCTGCCTTTCTCATCCACTGTCCTTCCCTGTGGCCCTGCTGGCTCATCCTGGACATTCTCCCCCCTCACCCCCATCCCCAGGACAGCCAGTACCCCTGGACTCAGAGGGTGAGCTTTGCCAAGGACATCGCTTCTGGGATGGTGAGTAGGCTCTGATTTCAGAAGCGGCACGGGGTAGGGGACTTCCCTGATGGTCCAGTGGTTAAGAATCCATGCTTCCACTGCAGGGGACATGGGCCTGATTCCTGGTCAAGGAACTAAGATCCCGCCTGCCTCGCTTTGCAGTTCCCCCTGACCCAACCCCTGCCAAAAAAATTCTCTTCCATTCTCCTAAATTCCATAGGAAGCTTCAGGAGAGGACAAAGGGAGCCCAGTAGGGGGGCAGATAGGAGCCTTGCAGAGGATGACAAGGGCAGGGCTTGGTCCCTCAGCGCGGCTGCCCCCTGATCTCCATGCCCCTCTACCCTCAGGCCTACCTCCACTCCATGAACATCATCCACCGGGACCTCAACTCCCACAACTGCCTGGTTCGCGAGGTAAGCAGCCAGGCCTGCAGGAGGGGCCAGCGGGATCCCCGCCCACCACACTCCTAGCAGGCTGGGGGTCTGCTGGGAGGGTGACGTTGGCAGAGAACGGCCCACAGTGTGGCCACGGGCCACACCAGGCTGCACCCGCCACTCTGGGCCCGGAGGGGGGCCTGGATATGGGGGCTGGGGCAGTCAGGGGAGGTTTACTGAAGAGATTTGGGGCAGGGAGATATACTTCAGTGGGAGGCAATGGGAGCAGGCAGCCCAGGGTCTAAGGGGCAGTGACAGAGAGACCACAGGCTGCCCCCAGAAGGCAGAGGAGGGAGTGGGCAGGTGGTGGCGGGAGTGTGTCTCAGCACGGCCCTGCTTCCCTGTCACCACAGAACAAGAATGTGGTGGTGGCCGACTTCGGGCTGGCGCGGCTCATGGTGGACGAGAAGACGCAGCCTGAGGATCTGCGGAGCCTCAAGAAGCCAGACCGGAAAAAGCGGTACACGGTGGTGGGCAACCCCTACTGGATGGCGCCCGAGATGATCAACGGTGAGTCAGGGGCACATCCCCGGGGCCACACGGTCCCAGGCGGAGCTGCAGGAGGCAGAGTCCCGGCCTCCTCTTCCTCCTCCTCGAGTCCTGTCGTTAGTTTCCTTTTGCTGCTGCAACAGATTATCACAACTTGGCTTAAAAAAACACAAGTCATCCTAAGGCCTTCCTGGGCGGTCCAGTGGTTAGGACTTCATGCTTCCATTGCAGGGGGGCACAGGTTCAATCCCTGGTCAGGGAAGTATGACCCCACTGAAAGTGAAAAGTGAAAATGTTATTCAGTCATGTCTGACTCTTTGCGACCCCAAGGACTGACTGTAGCCTACTGTCGTGAAATTCTCCTCTGTCCATGGAATTCTCCAGGCAAGAATACTGGAACGGCTCATGGTGGACGAGAAGACGCAGCCTGAGGATCTGCGGAGCCTCAAGAAGCCAGACCGGAAAAAGCGGTACACGGTGGTGGGCAACCCCTACTGGATGGCGCCCGAGATGATCAACGGTGAGTCAGGGGCACATCCCCGGGGCCACACGGTCCCAGGCGGAGCTGCAGGAGGCAGAGTCCCGGCCTCCTCTTCCTCCTCCTCGAGTCCTGTCGTTAGTTTCCTTTTGCTGCTGCAACAGATTATCACAACTTGGCTTAAAAAAACACAAGTCATCCTAAGGCCTTCCTGGGCGGTCCAGTGGTTAGGACTTCATGCTTCCATTGCAGGGGGGCACAGGTTCAATCCCTGGTCAGGGAAGTATGACCCCACTGAAAGTGAAAAGTGAAAATGTTATTCAGTCATGTCTGACTCTTTGCGACCCCAAGGACTGACTGTAGCCTACTGTCGTGAAATTCTCCTCTGTCCATGGAATTCTCCAGGCAAGAATACTGGAGTGGGTAGCCATTTCCTCCTCCAGGGGATCTCCCCGACCCTGGGAGCAAACCCGGTCTCCCACACGGTAGGCGGATTCTTTACCATCTCAGCCACCAGGGAAGCCCTGCATGTCGTGAGGTGCACCCCAAAAATTTGAAACCGCAGAGGCAGGTTATCCTGTAGTTCTGGAGGTCAGGAGTCCAGTATCAGGCTCACTGAGCTAAAGTCCAGTGTGAGCAGGACTGCGTTCCTTCTCGAGGCTCGAGTGGGAAGGATCTGCTTCCTTCCCTCTTCCAGTCTGCAGAGGCGGCCTCACTCCTTGGCTCCCGGCCCCTCCAGCAAGGCCAGCAGCTCATGCAGCCTCTTCTTTCCGACACCCGTGTCCACCGGCACCTCTCCTGCCCTGACCCTGACTCTCCGCTCTCCCTCACAAGGACCTTTGTGATCAGAGGGCTCAGCCAGCTAACCCAAGACCATTTCCTCATCGCGAGATCCGTAACTGAGTGACACCTGGAAAGTCCTGTAAAAGGCAGCACATTCAGGGTCCAAGGAGCAGGCGGCCCCTGGACGGGGTCTAGGGTCTCTCCAGGGCCATTACTAGGCCTCCCTCAGAGCACCGTTCTCAGCACGTCTCTTTTCTCAGGCCTGTCACAGTGATCCCATGTGTGTCCAGACTGGGGTTGATAGACTCCATCCACAGGCAGGGGACATGCAAACACAGGGTCAGGAAAGGCAGACTCGGGATCATCTTAACACCAACTCTGATCAAAGTCAATGTAACCCACCCCCTGATAACATAACTGGTAAAGTGAAAGTGTCAGCATTAGTTGCACAGTCGTGTCTGAATCTTTGCAACCCCATGGACTGTAGCCCACCAGCCTCCTCTGTCTGTGGAATTTCCCAGACAGGAATGCTGGAGTGGGTAGCCATTTCCTTCTCCAGGATATCTTCCCGACACAAGAATTGAACCCAGGTCTCCTGCGTTGCGGGTGGATTCTTAACCGTCTGAGCCACAGGGAAGCCCTTGTAAAGTGGAGTTAATAGTTCCTATCTTGAAGAAAAGAAAAAGAATAAAATGAACAAAAAGAGTCCCCATCTTTAAGAAGTGGTATGAAGACTGGGTAAGATATTTGTAAACTAGTCAGGATTCAGTGAGACGGGTTGTGATAAATGATTATCTTTAACATCATTAGGTAGACGGTATTGTTCCCATTTTACAGCTAAGGCAGGTTGAGGCTCAGAGAGTCTGTGTCAGTCCCTGAGGCTGCTGTAACAGATGCGCACAAACTGAGTGCTTACGGCAGAAGTCTGAAATCCAGTAGAGCCTTGCTCCCTCCAGGGATTTCAAGGGAGAGGCCATTCCCTGCTCTGTCTAAGCTCTGACCCTGGCATCCCCGGGCTTGTGGCCACATCGGCCCGATCTCTGCCTGTTTCCACGTGGCTGCCTCCTCCTGTGTGTCTTCTCCTTTTCAGTCTCTCTCATAAAGACAGTGAGGATGGCATTTGGGGGCTTCCGTGCTGGCTCAGTGGTAAAGAATCTGCCTCCACTGCAGGAGATGCAAAAGACTCAGATCCAGTCCCTGGGTCGGGCAGATGCCCTGGAGGAGGGCATGGCATCCCACTCCAGTATTCTTGCCTGAGAAACCCCACGGGCAGAGGAGCCTGGCGGGCTGTAGTCTAAAGGGTCACAAAAGTTGGACACAGCTGAGTGAGTACAAATGCAGGAGGGCATTTAGCACCTGCCCCGATAAGCTAGGGTGGTCTCATCTCAGGATCTTGAATCATATCTTCAAATCAGCTCTTTATCTTTCCAAAAACAATAGCACGAACAGGCTCTGAGGGTCTGACACAGTTATCTCTCAGGGTCCCCGCAGGGTCCGTGACATGCCCGGAGTCACCGAGTTGGTTAGTGACTGAGCTGGGCCTGGAACCCCTTGCCCAGGGCTTTCACCTTGACTCCCCCCAACCACAACCAGCCACCACCACCCCCCAGCAGGCTGGCTCAGAGCCCAGGGCCTGATCCTGCGGAGGCTGCTAGCATCTGCCTCCTGGTCCCCACCTGCGGGTCAGCCCATCCCCTGGCGGGCGGTCCCCAGCCCAGCCTCCTCACTGGCTGGCACCCCCGGCCCTGTGCGTCTCTCCATCCAGGCCGCAGCTACGACGAGAAGGTGGATGTGTTCTCGTTCGGGATCGCCTGTGCGAGGTAGGCCCAGGGGCGGGCGGCAGCGGGCTCCTGCCCCCTCCCCACATGCTCCGAGCTGCAGGCTGGAGGCCTGCCCGGGGCCCCAGGCCAAGGAGGCTGTGGGGACGGGCTGCCTGCTGCCACCCGCATCCCCGTGGTCGGACGGGTGCCAGACCCACCCTCAAACCCGTCCAGGTGGCACCCAGCCCCAGGGCCCCCCGGGTAACTGCTGGGCCTCATCTGGACAGATCATCGGGCGGGTGAACGCTGACCCGGACTACCTGCCACGCACCATGGATTTTGGCCTCAACGTGCGAGGCTTCCTGGACCGTTACTGCCCCCCAAACTGCCCCCCAAGCTTCTTCCCCAAGCCACCCGCATCCCCGTGGTCGGACGGGTGCCAGACCCACCCTCAAACCCGTCCAGGTGGCACCCAGCCCCAGGGCCCCCCGGGTAACTGCTGGGCCTCATCTGGACAGATCATCGGGCGGGTGAACGCTGACCCGGACTACCTGCCACGCACCATGGATTTTGGCCTCAACGTGCGAGGCTTCCTGGACCGTTACTGCCCCCCAAACTGCCCCCCAAGCTTCTTCCCCATTACCGTGCGCTGCTGTGACCTGGACCCCGAGAAGAGGTGAGTGGGAAGTGGGGTTAGGGCGGGATGTGGGGGGTTCCCGAGCAGAGCCAGAACCCACCATGCCCCC
>SJYC01023130.1:0-57626 GCA_006408675.1 Madoqua kirkii | reverse complement strand
AGCCCCGACTGTGGCCCTTCATGCGTGTTCCCGGGAGCAGACAGGGAGTCTGGGGCCCGTCAGCCCCCCAGGGGGTTGTCCCGGTAGCAGCAGGTATAGATAATTATCCAAACCCCCAAAGGGAGAGAGGTCTGCTCCACTGGGGCGGAAGTCAGCAGCCCTGACTCACTTTGGGTCTTTTCCTTTCTTTATTGAAGCCACTTTAGTGGGAAGCAGGTACCAGGCCTCAGGGTGAAGGGAGGGTCCCTGGAGGGAGAGGGGAGCCGTGGTTCAGGGGCCAGAGCTGCTGGGGGCGCTGCAGCGGTGGTTGGGCAGAGTCCCCCAGCCTCCCAGGCCCCTGCAGTTCATCTCACACCCCTCCAGGCCTCTCCCCAGGCTCCTTGCCGGCGGCTGACGCAGCCCCTGCCCCTCCCCACACCCCTCTGTCCTCTGGTTCTTTCTGTGTAATCTATTTTTTAAGAAGAGTTTGTATTATTTTTTCATAACGGCTGCAGCAGCAGCTGCCGGGGGCTTGGGGTTTTATTTTTTTTCGGCGGGCGGGGGTGGGGGGGCCATTTTGTCACTTTGCCTCAGTTGAGCATCTAGGAAGTATTAAAACTGTGAAGCCTTCTCAGTGCACTTTGAACCTGGAAAACAATCAAAAACAAGCCCATGGGACTCTGACTCAGAGAGGTGACAAGAGTCGTCTCCATCCAGGAGTGGGAACGTCTAAGGAGCAAAACCCAGACTCAGAATAATAAAATAAATCCCGTACTCCCCCCCAGATCCCGGACTCTGACGTGTGTCTGGGGCCCCCAAGAAACAGGAGGAGAGAGGACCTTTTGATTTAGAAGCCTGGCCTGGGAAGACAGGAATGGAGGTGTGGGTGGGGACAGATAAGAGGGCGGGGATGGAGGTGTTGGCCCAGCTTTTCCAAAGTTGAGTTTGAGGGTGGGGGGAGGAGTAGGTGGAGAGCCAAGGGACACTAGGGAATGGATTGCTCTTATTTCATGCTTGCCTTTTTTTTTCTAAAATGTAAAGGGTCCTATCAGGAAACTGGAAACCATGCTAGTTATTTCAAATGTAGGTCATTTAATCCAGGGAATCGTTTAATCCAATGGAAGGACAAAAAGTGGATACTGAGATAACCGTCTCTCTTGAACTGTAGGAAACGGCCACCCCTTGGCTGGGGCACTTAAGGAAAGAAGTTACTTTAGTTATCTGGTGCCAGGGTTAACAATTCACCCCTTAAATTTGGTGGCTTGAAATAACAGTGGTCCCTTGTGGCTCAGAACTTCTCTGTTAAGAACTGGGAACAGCCTGGTGAGTGGATTTGGCCTGGGGTCCCTCGTGTTTGTGGTCAGATACTGCCCAGGGCTGCAGTGCTTTGAGGGCTTCACTGGGGCCAGAGGGTCCCTTTCCAAGGACCTGTACATGGCTCATGCTCACGGCTGCAGACCGGGCTGGCTGTTGACTAGGGGCCTCGGTCCCTCGCAGAGGCCTCTCCACAGGGCCCCTTGAGTGTCCTCACAGCATCCTCGAGGGTGAGCTTCCCAGGAGAGAAAAGCAGAGGCTCCACTGCCTTTTAGGACCGAATCTCAGAAGTCACACAGGCTTGCTTCCCCCATATTCCACCGGTCACACAGACCAACCCTGATCCAGCGTGTGAGCTGTCTACACAAGGCCACAAATAACAGCCCAGGAGACATCACTGGAGTCATCTTAGAAGACGGGAAAACAGTGCTTAGATTTTTGATGTGTGTTGGGGGAAGGGTTGGATTCTCGTTGGTGCTGGAACTTCTTAACTAAGAAGATAGATGCGGGGCTTCCCCAGTGGTCCAGTGGTTAAGAACCCACCTTCCAGACAGGCACATAGGTTCAATTCCTGATCAGTGTACTAAGGTTCTGCATGCTGTGGGTCAACTAAACCTGTGTGCCCACACACTCTGGAGCCCACATGGCACAACTAAGACCGGATGCGGCCAAAAGTAATTTAAAAAAAAAGATGCAAAAACAGTGCTAGAGCTACACATCGGCTCCTGGTGAACAAGGGCAGAAGAAAGTCTCTTCACCTGCTCCATGTTCCAGTCTCCCTCAGCGGGCCCCTGTTAGCAGGCCCACCTCAACAGGAAGCCAGTTGCAAGGAAATCTGGGAAATGTAGTTTTCAGCAGTCCAGCAACAGCATCGCAGAACAGGCAGTGGAGCAGGCTTGGGGCTGAGGTACCATAAGCAACCAGCGCAACCCAGCCTTTTGGCTCCTTATCACCCACGCACACCTTCCTACTGTATCTGATTTCCATACAACTCTTAACAACTTAATGCTTCCACATAACAAGATGCAGATATCTTTTGTGCATCGGTGTGTCATTCTCTTTCTAAAGCCAAAAATTAGGAACAGCACAGGAAGAGGAAAACTAGGTACCACAGTTATTCCAGAAATACCTAAAAAGAATAATATACTATGACCAAGTGGGATTTACCCCAGGAATGTAATAGTGGTTCAGTATTTCGAAAGTAAATCCGTGGAAAACCACAGCAAGATGCCACTTAGCACCCACAGGATACCATAATTTCTAAAAAGAAAGGAAAAGGTAAGGATGTGGATGAATTAGAAACTCCCTTCTCTGTTAATGGGAATATAAAATGCTGCTGCTGTGCAGAACAGTTCGGCATTTCCTCAAAGTGTTAAACAGTGTTATGGGGCTTCCCTGGTGGTCCTGTCTGTATGAAATTGCCTGCTAATTCAGGGGACATGGCTTCAACCCCTGGTCCAGCAAGATCCCACACACCACGGGGCAACTAAGCCTGTGTGCCACAGCTACCGAGCTTACACTCTTGAACCCACGAGTCACAAGTACGGAGCCTGAGGGCTGCAGCTACTGAAGCAGCCTGCCCTAGAGCCTGTGCTCAGCAGGAAGATGCACCGCCACCACGAGAAGCCCCCTCGCCATAATGAAAAGCAGCCCCTGCTCACTGCGACTCGAGACATCCCTGTGTGCAGCAACAAAGACCCAGAACCGCCAAAAATAAATATTAAAAAAAAATTTTTTTAACAGAGTTACCACCCAGCAATTCCCCTCTCAGGTTTACAAACAGAAGAGGTGAAAACGTACACATAAAAACTTGTATGTGAAGATGCATAGCAACATTGTATGTAATAGTCAAAAAGTGTGAACAAATGTCCATCACCAGCTAAATGGACAAACAAAACTAGTATATCCATCCCATGGATTATTATTCAGCCATGAAAAGGAATGAAATAGTGATACATGCTACAGCGTGGATAAACCCAGAAAACATGTTGAGAGAAAGAAGCCAAACATAGGTCACATGCTGATGACTCTGTACATGAAATGTCTGGAAGAGGCAAATTCATAGAGACAGACAGTAGATTAGTTGTGGGAAGGGTAGATGGGATGTGTGTGTGTGAGTGTGTGTGTGTGCGCTCAGTCATATCTGACTCTTTGCCACTCCGCGGACTGTAGCCCACCAGGCTCCTCTGTCCATGGAGTGTTCCTGGCAAGAATACTGGAGTGGGTTGCTGTGCCCTCCTCCAGGGGGTCCTCCCAACCCAGGGCTTGAACCTGCATCCCTTGCGTCTCCTGCGTTGTCAGCGGGTTCTTCATTACTAGCGCCTCCTGGGAAGTCACTCCTACTGTGTTAAATCCACCCCTTGAGGGCTTGATGGTGCTCTTTCAGTGACTACATTTTCAGTTTTTTAGAAACTTTATTTGGTTCTTTGTCAGATGGAGTGTTTGTTGCCTTAAAGTTTGGGTTTATTAGTTTATGTCTGTAAGCGTCTTCAGCATACTGAATTTTATGTTCTCTTTCATGCTGTTGTATATCCTCAGGATCTCGGGGCTATAATTGTCCTAACTAACTTGGATTCTCACATGTGAAAAGTTGTCTAAGGGCTTTGATATTTGTTTTTCTTTTCTTTGGCTGCGGTGGGCTTTCCTTCGTCGTGGTGAGTGGGGGCTGCCCTTGGTCGTGATGCACGGCTGCTCTTGCTGCCTAGCTAGGAGCGCGGGGCTGCAGCAGCTGTGGCTCGCAGGCTCAGGAGTTGCAGCTCAGGCGCTAGAGTTCTGGCTCAGTAGCTGTGCAGCACGGGCTTAGTTGCTCTGCAACATCTGGGAGCTTCCCAGACCAGGGGTCAAACCAATGTCCCTTGCATTGCAAGGCAGATTCTTAACCACTGCACCATGAGAGAAGCCCTCGACACTTTTTTTTTAATTTATTTGTTAATTGAAGGATAATTGCTTTACAGAATTTTGTTGTTTTCTGTCAAACCTCAACATGAATCAGCCATAGTATACATATATTTCTTATATGTATACGACATTTATTAATAATGGGTACAATAATGGGTACAATTTTCACTGTAGGTGAGTCCAACTGCCATTATTAGTCCAAAACTTTATGTATACATAATACATCCTGAATTAGTCTTTTTTTTTTTTTGTAAATCTCATCTCCTGTCACTCCTGGCTACAGACCCTCACCAACAGTTAAGGGAAGACACGTTATCGACCCACTGTTGGCCATGTGTGGTGTTTAGTCCCCGGTTTGTTTCTGGACTCCTGGGTCTTCTCTTTCTTCCCTGGGAGCTCAGCTGTGCATCTAAAATAACTTTAATCTGATCAAACATTTCAAAGGGTTTTACTTGTCGAGTTTTCTGGTTATCCTAGCTGCCGAATCGGAAGCGCATGGGGAGGTTTCTCAGAACAGGTTTCCTAGGCCTTCTTTCCCCGCCCAGATCCTGACACTGCCTCCTAGAGAGTCTGCCAAAATCTGGGTGCATCTGGGGCCAGAAATGGGGTGACAGTGGGGGTTGTTCCTCTATAACTTGAGAAGCGGCGCTAGTGGTAAAGAACCCACCTGCCAGTGCAGGAGACGTAAGAGATGTGGGTTCGATCCCTGGGTCGAGAAGATCTCCTGGAGGAGGGCGTGACAACCCACTCCGGGATTTCTGCCTGGGAATTCCACGAACAGAGGAGCCCGGAGGGCTGCAGTGTATAGGGCTGCAAAGAGTGGGACACAACTGAAGTGACGGAGCACCCCCACACAGTGTGGGAAACAACACAACTCACTCCCCGGTGCTCTGATTCAGCTCCTGGTGTCTCAGACTCCTGTGCCTGATGCACCCCCAGGAGACGCTGAGTAAATGTGCGGTGAATGCGTGAACGCGTGAAAGATGAGTGGGTGACGCCCGGGGTCAGCACAATGCCCACTGTGCAGGTCTGATGTGTGATTAAACCGGAGAGCAACCGCTCCATAAAGATCATTTTCCCTTCCCCTAAAACAGGGAGGAGGAGCTTACCACCACCTCCATGGGCTTGGCAGGCCCAGGTCAGACTACCCTCGGGGTGGACAACCTGCATTCCAAGCCTCTGTCCGGGTCTCTGAGGACCTCGATGGAGGTCATGAGGGAAGCATGCAAGTTGGCCTGGATTCCATTCTGTGGATTTACACCCACGTGCGCTTGATGAGTGGGCCAGTCAGCCTGCAGGACAGGCCCTAGGGGTATCTCAGAGGTCCGCATTAGGCCTCACCTGTTTGTCCGTCCTGGGTGTGACACAGTGGAGAAGGGTCGGCAGGAGAAGAAGGGGGCGACAGAGGATGAGACAGCTGGATGGCATCGCTGACTCAATGGACATGAGTTTGAACAAGCTCCAGGAGATGGTGAACAACCAGGCAGCCCTCCATGCTGGACTCCATGGGGTTGCAAAGGGTCAGATATGACTTAGCGACTGAACAACAAAGGACCGCTTAGGTGACAGTTAGGACCCTGTAGGGCCTCCTTTTGCCCCTTAAAGCCTCAGCTTTCCTTCTCCATCCTTTCCCCACTCATCCTGTCCTCAGCCCTCTCCTGACTCTCGGCAGAGAATTCCATCTGCAGCAGGGCTGCCCGCCTAGGGCCTCCCACTCATCTCCCCAGGTCTCCAGCTGGCTGCAGGAAACCCAAAGACTACTCGAAGGCCAAGTGCCCAGACACAGACTTCAGTCTCCCCCAAGCATCCTGCCCTCCTTCTGGGATCCCAACTCCAAAGTGTCATCCTTACCCATCCAACCCACGCAGACACCTGGGAGTCACCCTTGACTCCGGCCTCCTCTTTCTGAAAGTCTTCAGGATGGAATCTACTTCTGGGCATCTCTGCAATCAGGCCTCTGCCGGCCACCGTCCCTCTGCACCATCATCTGAGGTCAGCCACCAGCATGGCCCTCTGGGTCACCATACCTCCTAACTCACCTGCAGCCTCTAGTCTGGGGTTGGTGGGCCCCTGCTCAGGGCCTCAGATTCGCTATGTCTGCCTCCAACGGTATTTTGCTTTCTTTTTATTTTTTCTTAATTTAAAAAATATTTATCTGGCTGTGCCAGGTCTTAGTTGTGGCATGTGAACTCCTTAGCTGCGCCACGTGGGATCTGGTTCCCTGACTCACAGGATCCGGAACCCCTGCTTTAGGAGCTCAGAGTCCTAGCCACGAGACCACCAGGGAATTCCCTGCTTTTGCTTTTAAACGAGCTAACACTCTACACTAGATTTCACATACAAGGAAAGAACTCTGGCTGCTCTTGAGTAATTTATTGGGCCCACGTGCATGTTCTTCCCTTGGTGTCCCCAAGGGGCAGCCATACACTGATGATCACAGACCCCCAAGGACAAGCCTTGCTCTTCAGGGCACTTGAGATTAAAGCTCTTCCCCTGTCCATCGTCACCCTCTCTGCTCCCAACTACAGCCCAGAGTTGACCCATTCGGCAGCTGGTCCAAGTCCCTGCAGAGGAAATCAGCCTCTTTAACCCGGCATTTGAGGCCCTTCCCCAAGCCACCCAGACCACCCTCCAGCCTCATCTTCTTCCCTAGAGAAACACAGCTTACTGAGCTCATGATTCCCAGATACCACCTGCTTTTCCAAACCTGTCTCCATGGAGTTGAGCTTTTTGTCTGCTTGGTTTACAGAAGCTGACTGTACAGAACCACATACACAAAAGTGGGCACACTGAGTATAAAACATCATCTGCTGGTTTGTTTTTTTTTTTTTTTTGAGACATTATAGAGTTCTGCTTAAAATATTTACTTGGCTGCATCGGGTCTTAGTGGCAACATGGGAACTCATAATTTCGCATGTGGGATCTAGTTTTCCGACCAGGGATTGAACCTGGGCCCCCTACATTGGGAGCATTGGAGTCTTAGCCACTGGACCAGGATGGAAGTCCTCCCAGTGGGCTGCCTTTAAGGAAAGATGTTTCTGCAAACTTTTCATATGAGGCATTTCAAACATTAAGAAACCTTGAAATAATGTTAATGAGTCCCTTATACCCGCCACCTACATCCAATAATTGTTAACATCTGGCAGTGTGTGTACAAGGTTAATTGTTTGGTTGGTTTTGCTGAACTATTTGAAATCACTTTCCAAACATCATGACATTTCACTTCCTGAACATAGCGCATGCTTCGGCATGCAGACGCCTCCTAAAAATATATTATCTTCAAAACCACAAAACCATGATCAGACTCAAGAAAATTAACAACAGGGGCTTCTCTGGTGACCCAGTGGCTAAGACTCTGTGCTCTCAAATGCAGGGGGCCCAAGTTCAATCTCTGCTCAGGGACTTAGATCCCTCATGCTGCAACTAAGACCCAGAACAGCCAAATAAATATTTTTTAAAACGAAAAACAAATAACAATAATTTCCAGTATTACTACTATCTAGTCTAAAGTCAGTTTCCCCAGTTTTCTCAGCTAAGCATTTTATAGCTGAGTTGTTATTCTTTTGCTGGTCCCGTCAGGACCCAGTCAAGGCTCAGGGCACCTTTGTCTGTCGTTCTCTTTCTTCCTGTGCCCCCACCAATCCTTTCATCCCTGGTATTTTTTAATTTTTTTGTCCCAGGCCAATTGTCTTGTACAAAGCTCCATCTTCTGGATCTGTCATTTTCCTTGAGTGGCACTTAGCTCATTCCTCCGTCCCCTTTTATTTTCTGTAAATGGAAAGAGAAAAATGTAGAGGCTTGACTGGGCTCAGCTAATCGTTCTGACAGAAACATCTCATGGCTGGAGTTCCCTAGCGGTCCAGTAGTTAAGACTGCACTTCCAAAGCAAGGGGGCCTGGGTTCGATCCCTGGTCAGGGAACTAGATCCCACATGTCACATCTAAGAGTTTACATTCTGCAACTAGAGATCTTCCCTGATGCTGGGAAAGACTGAGGGCAGGAGGAGAAGGGGAGGAGAGAGGATGAGATGGTTGGATGGCATCACCAACTCAATGGACATGAGTCTGAGCAAACTCTGGGAGATAGTGAAGAACAGGAAGCCTGGCATGCTGCAGTCCATGGGGATGCCGAGTCATTCATGACTTAACGACTAAAAAACAACTAGAAGTCCTGCATGCTGCAACTGAGACCCAGCACAGCCAAGTAAATAAACAAGCAAATGGAAAACTTAGAAAAGAGATGACGCATGGGTGCTGAACTGTGTTCAGTCGAGTCTGACTCTCTGGCGCCCCCTGGACGGTAGCCCACCATGCTCCTCTGCCCATGGGACTTCTCCAGGCAAGAATACTGGAGTCGGTTGCCGTGCCCTGCCCCAGGGGATCTTACTTACTCAGGGATCGAACCCAGATCTCTTAAGGCTCCTGCATCGCAGGCAGATTCTTTGCCGTTGAGCCACCAGGGAAGCCCCTATCTCATGGGTGGTGTGATACAAATAGGGGAAAGTAGTTTGATTTACTCTCCATGTTTTGACTGATACCTGAAACTAACTGGTGGATATTACAGGGAAAAGGAAGCTGTGTGTAGAGACAGAGCTGCTGAACGCGGCATGGGCTGCCTGGGGAGGTGGTGAGCCCCTTGTCACTGAGGGGTATCCCAGAAAGTTTGTAGACCATCAAGTACACTGGTGAAGGATCTCTTGCTTTGGTCAGTGCACCCCAGCCCCCTCTCGCCTGCTGTATGATTTAAGGGGTGCTTTTGGTCGTCATGGTGATTGCAAATATTGTTGATGCACGGTGGATGCTGAGATCCTTGCAACTTTCGAGACAGTCCCGTAAATAGAGCCACGTACCCAACAGGCTACTGAGAATTTCTGAGCAACCATCTCATTAGAAAAGGGGCTTTTGGACTCTTGAGCAATGGTGTTATTTTTCAAACAATAGTTTCATAGAACCGAATACACAGAATAGAGTCACAGTGCTTAAAGCTGGGGTCACGGCCATGGGGGCCCTTCTCCGGGCTTCTAAGGCACCAAAGCACACCTGTGAAAGCCACAGGCTGGGGAACCTGAGATCCAGATGCTTCTGAAATTCTCCATCACAGGAGTGGGGTGGTTCATTCCAGGCCTCACTGCCAGCATCGCTCACGCTGTGGGTACCTGCAGGCTGGTGCTGGTCCTCAGGCTCAGGTGAGGAGCAGAAAGTGTGGTCCAGCCAGTGCCTGGCAGGGGCCCCGTAATGTTTCTTAAAGGTCAATCTGAAACATTCATTTTCTCCAATAAGAAATACATTCACATGGCAGAAGTTCAGGAGGCCCACGCAATTATACTGTGGCTTTGCCAGCAGATAAGAGGTTCATGCTCTTCCCAGAAAACTTGTTTTTAATGGGCGTGTACTCTCTTTTCTCCTTTCCATCTCAGCCTTAGAGATCCCTGATTGCAGTATGTGGAAAGGTTTCTCATTTCTTTTTTGTAACTTCTTTTTTTAAAGTGTAATATAATACATATATAAAAGTGTACATATATATATATAGGAAAAGCTCAATGAATTTTCACACATCCAATTGACCAGCATCTAGATGAAGCGGTAGGTTCCAGCCTCCCAATACCAGCGTGTGCTACCCCAAAAGTAACTGCTCTCCTGACTTCTAACACTGGAGTTGAGTTTTGCCTGGTTTTTTGGACATTTATTATATAAATAGACTCAGTATGTTTCTATGTCTGGGTTTTTTTTTGGCTGCACCGTGAGACATGTGGGATCTTAGTTCCCCCACCAGGGATGGACCCCGAGCGCGCCCCGCCTGCAGTGGACGTGCCGGGTCTCAAGCACTGGACTGCCGGAGGAGTCCCTGTGTCTGGCTTCTCTCATTTATCCCCACTGTGCGCAGCTGTAGCGGACTCATCCTCACTTTGGTGAGCTACTCCACCGAACGACATGACGACCTCTTCACCTCTCCTACCACTGATGGGCCTCCCGGTGTCTGAGGTTTCGTCCTGCCCACGTGTGCCTCTGCTCACAGTCCTGTCTGCTTCTTTGCAACCCCACGGACTGCCTGCCAGGCTCCTCTGTTGATGGGGACTCTCCGGGCAAGAATACTGCAGCAGGTAGCCTTTCCCTTCTCCAGGGGATCTTCCCAACCTAGGGATTGAACCCAGGTCTCCCGCATTGCGGGCAGATTCTTTACCCTCTGAGCCACCAGGGAAGCAGTTGTCTTTGGAAAGAGGAATTGGGTGGCCTGGAGCCCAGGGAGTCGGGGGAAACAAACTTTTTACCTTACACCCCTGGGTGGATTCTGAATGTTATGCTATAAAGTTTACTCTTAAAAACAAATGTTATCCATGTGTATATGTACACACACCTGTGTACATACATATTAGAACATGGACGTGTATTAGAATATTTGAGGAGTAACTCTCTGAGCCACCAGGGAAGCAGTTGTCTTTGGAAAGAGGAATTGGGTGGCCTGGAGCCCAGGGAGTCGGGGGAAACAAACTTTTTACCTTACACCCCTGGGTGGATTCTGAATGTTATGCTATAAAGTTTACTCTTAAAAACAAATGTTATCCATGTGTATATGTACACACACCTGTGTACATACATATTAGAACATGGACGTGTATTAGAATATTTGAGGAGTAGAGAAGTTGGGTTCTTGGGGGAGGTAATGTTTGACACTGGCTTTAAAAAAAAAACAACTTTTTATTTTGTATTAGGGTATAACCGATTAACAATGTTGTGATAGCTTCAGGTGGACAGTGAAGGGACTAAGCCATACACATGTACCATTCTCTCCCAGACCCCCCTCCCATCCAGGCTGCCACATAACATTAAACGGACTTCCCTGGGCTATACAGTAGGTTCTTGTTGGTTTCGTGCTAAGTGTGTGCTAAGTCACTTCAGTCATGTCCAACTCTTTGCAACCCCATGGACTACAGCCCACCTGGCTCCTCTGTCCATGGTATCTCCAGGCAAGAATACTGGAATGGGTTGCTATGCCCTCCTCCAGGGGATTTCTTGACCCAGGGATCAACACATGCTTCTTATGTCTCCTGCATTGACAGGTGGGTTCTTTACCACTTCAGTTCAGTTCAGTTCAGTCACTCAGTCGTGTCCGACTCTTTGCGACCCCATGAATCGCAGCACACCAGGCGTCCCTGTCCATCACCAACTCCCAGAGTTCACTCAGACTCACGTCCATCGAGTCAGTGATGCCATCCAGCCATCTCATCCTTGTGTTTCTTCCAGCCCAGCGTTTCTCATGATGTACTCTGCATAGAAGTTAAATAAGCAGGGTGACAGTATACAGCCTTGACGTACTCCCTTTCCTATTTGGAACCAGTCTGCTGTTCCATGTCCAGTTCTAACTGTTGCTTCCTGACCTGCATGTAGGTTTCTCAAGAGGCAGGTCAGGTGGTCTGGTATTCCCATCTCTTTCAGAATATATCAGGGTCTTTTCCAATGAATTGACTCTTTGCATCAGGTGGCCAAAGTACTAGAGCTTCAGTTTCAGCATCAGTCCTTCTAATGAATACTCAGGACTAATTTTCTTTAGGGTTAATTGGCTTGATCTCTTCAAGGGACTCTGAAGAGTCTTCTCCAACACCACAGTTCAAAAGCATCAAGTCTTCAGGGTTCAACCTTCTTTATGGTCCAAATCTCACATCCACTCATGACTATCAGAAAAACCATAGCTTTAACTATATGGACCTTCATGGGCAAAGTAACATTTCTGATTTTTAATATGCTGTCTAAGTTTCTCATAGCTTTTCTTCCAAGAAGCAAGTATTTTTTAATTTCATGGCTGCAGTGATTTGGACCCCAAGAAAAGAGTCAGCCACTGTTTTCATTGTTTCCCCATCTATTTGCCATGAAGTGATGGGACCAGATGCCATGATCTTAGTTTTTTGAATGTTGAATTTTAAGTCGGTTTTTTTCACTCTCTTCTTTCACCTTCATCAAGAGGTTGTTTAGTTCCTCTTCGCTTTCTGTTGTAAGGATGGTATCATCTGCATATATGAAATTATTTATGTTTCTACCAGCAATCTTGATTCTAGCCTGTGCTTCATCCAGCCCAGCATTTCCCATGATGTACTCTGCATGTCTGTTAAATAAGGATGACAATATACAACCTTGATATACTCCTTTCCCAATTTGGAACCAGTTCATTGTTCCATGTCCAGTTCTAACTGCTGCTTCTTGACCTGTATACAGGTTTCTTAAGAGGCAGATAAGGTGGTCTGGTATTCCCATCTCTTTAAGAATTTTCCACAGTTTGTTGTGATCCACACAGTCAAAGGATTTAGCAGTGTTAATGAAGCAGAAGTAGTTTTTCTGGAATTTTCTTGCTTTCTCTATGATACAATGGATGCAGGCAATCTTATCTCTGGTTCCTCTGTCTTTTCTAAATCTAGCATAAACATCTAGAAATTCTCAGTTCACGTGCTCTTGAAGCCTAGGTTGGAGGATTTTGAGCATGAACTTGCTATCATGTGAAATGTGTGTAACTGTGCAGTAGTTTAAACATTCTTTGGCTTTACCTTTCTTTGGGACTGGAGTGAAAACTGATCTTTTCCAGTCCTGTAGCCCACTGCTGAGTTTTCCAAACTTGCTGGTATATTGAGTGCAACACTTTAAAAGCATCATCTTTTAGGATTAAAATAGCTCAGCTGGAATTCCATCAGCTCTACTAGTTTTGTTCATAGTCATACTTCCTAAGGCTCACTTAACTTCACACTCCAGGATGTCTGGTTGTAGGTGAGTGACCACATCATCATGGTTATACTGGTCATTAAGATCTTTTTCTTGTATAGTTCTTTTGTGTATTCTTGTCACCTCTTCTTAATCTTGTCTGCTTCTGTTAGGTCCATACCTCTTCAGTCCTTTATTGTGCCCATCTTTGCATGAAATATTCCCTTGGTGTCTTTCATTTTATTGAAGAGATCTCTAATCTCTCCCATTCTGTTGTTTTCCTCTGTTTCTTTGCACTGTACACTTAAAAAGGCTTTGTTATCTCTCCTTGATCTTCAGAACTCTGCATTCAGAGGGATATGTCTTTCCTTTTCTCATTTACCTTTTGTTTCTTTTCCTTTCTCAGCTATTTGTAAGCCTTCCTCAGACAACCATTTTGCCTTTTTAAATTTCTTTTTCTTGGGGATGGTTTCAGCCTCTGCCTTCTGTACAATGTTATAAACCTCTGTCCATAGTTCACCAGGCACTCTGTCTACCAGATCTAATCCCTTGGATCTATTTGTCACTTTCACTATATATTGTAAGAGATTCAGTTTAGGTCATACCTAAACGATCTAGTGGTTTTCTCTACTTTCTTAATTTTAGTCTGAATTTTGCAGTAAGGAGTTCGTGGTCTGAGTCACAGTCAGCTCCAGTCTTGTTTTTGCTGACCATGTAGAGCTTCTCCATCTTTGGCTACAAAGAATATAATTAATCTGATTTTGGTGTTGACCATCTGGTGGTGCCCATATGTAGAGTCTTCTCTTGTGTTGTTAGAAGAGGGTGCTTTCTATGACCAGTGTGTTATCTTGGCAAAAGTCTGTTATTCTTTGCCCTACTTCATTTTGTACTCCAAAGCCAAACTTGCCTGTGACTCCAGGTATCTCTTGACTTCCTACTTTTGCATTCCAGTCCCTTATGATGAAAAGGAATTTTTTTTTTTTGGTATTAGTTCTAGAAGGTCTTGTAGGTCTTCATAGACCATTCAACTTCAATTTCTTCAGTGTCAGTTGTGGGGGCATAGATGGATTACTGTGATATTGAATGGTTTGCTTTGGAAACAAACTGAGATCAATCTGTCACTTTTGAGATTGTACCCAAGCAATGCATTTTTAACTCTTCTGTTGACTATGAGGGCTACTCCATTTCTTCTAAGAGATTGTTGCCCACAGTAGTAAATACAATGGTCATCTGAATTAAATTTGCCCATTCCCATCCATTTTAGTCCACTGGTTCCTAAAATGTCGATGTTGATTCTTGCCATCTCCTGTTTGGCCACTTCCAATTTACTTTAATTAATGGACCTAACATTCCAGGTTCCTGCACAATATTGTTCTTTACTAGACATCTAGGAATGCATAATCAGGAAACTGAGAACAGTATATAGCCCAGGGGTTAAACTATGGACAAAGAGAAATTGGAGCTTCTAGATAAATCCTAACTTCTGTCTCTGCTGTGGAATTTTGAATCAGACTTGAAGATCTGATTTGGATATGTAGATGAGACTTTGGACTTCAGAGCTGATGCAGGAATGAATTAAGACTTTGAGGCTGTTGAGATAAATTAATTTATTTTGCATGTAAGAAGGGCATGATGGGGTGGGAGACAGGGCAGAATGCTATGGACTGAACTGTGTTCCCCTAAAACTCATTTATGTTGACATTCTCATTCAATGTGACCATATTTGGAGACAGAGCCTATAAGAAGGCTCAGTTCAGTCCACTTCAGTCACTCAGTTGTGTCCAACTCTTTGCAACTCCATAGACTGCAGCACACCAGGCTTCCCTCTCCATCACCAACTCCCAGAGCCTATTCAAACCTATGTCCATCGAGTCGGTGATACCATCCAACCATCTCATCCTCTATTGTCTCTTTCTCCTCCCACCTTCAATTTTTCCCAGCATCAGGGTCTTTTCCAATGAGTAGGTTCCTCGTATCAGGTGCCCAAAGTATTGGAGTTCCAGCTTCAGCATCAATCCTTCCGATAAATATTCAGGACTGATTTCCTTTAGGGTGGACAGGTTGGTTCTCCTTGCAGTCCAAGGGACTCTCAAGAGTCTTTTCCAACACCACAGTTCAAAAGCATCAATTCTTCAGAACTCAGCTTTCTTTATAGTCCCACTCTCATATCCATACATGACTACTGGAAAAAACACAGCTTTGAATAGATGGACCTTTGTTGGTAAAATAATGTCTCTGCTTTTTAATATGCTATCTAGGTTGGTCATAGCTTTTCTTCTAAGGAGCAAGTGTCTTTTAATTTCATGGTTGCAGTCACCCTCTGCAGTGATTCTGGAGTCCAAAAAAGTCAAGTCTCTCACTGTTTCTGTTGTTTCCCCATCTATTTGCCATGAAGTGATGGGGCTGGATCTCATGATCTTGGTTTTCTGAATGCTGAGTTTTAAGCCAACATTTTCACTCTCTTCTTTCACTTTCATCAAGAAGCTCTTTAGTTCTTCTGTAAGAACTTCTTTAAGCTCTTCTGTAAGAAGGTAATTAAGGCTAAATAAGGTCAGAAGGACCTTAATCCCATAGGATTAGTGTCCTTATAAGAAGAGGAAGAGGTGCCAAAGGTTTCCCTCTTCCATGTCAGGCACAACAAGACAATATCCAAAGAAATTTCATCAGAATCCCATTCATGTTGGTATCCTGATGCAGTATGAGAAAATAAATTTCTATTGTTTATGCCACCCAGTCTATGGTATTTTGTTATGGCAGTCCAAGCCAACTGAAACAGCCCCCAAGCAAATTGCCCTAAAATGTACTTTACATAACTTCCTGCAAGACAGTCAAGAGATCAAGCAGTCAGCCTCATCTCGAGGCAACCAGCTTGATAACATACTTCATTTTATCTCTTACTCTTCCCCATGTCACTCCCCTTGGCCTTCATTTGTATTCTCTGTAATAACACCTCCTACTAGTGAAGCCCTGTATCTCAAATTGGGACTTGGACGCATGGTCTTTATTTTTTTTAATATAAATTTATTTATTTTAATTGGAGGTTACTTTACAATATTGTATTGGTTTTGCCATACATCAACACAGGTATACACTTGTTCCCCATCCTGAACTCCCCTCCCTCCTCCTTCCCCGTACCATCCCTCTGGGTCATCCCAGTGCAACAGCCCCAAGCATCCAGTATCATGCATCGAACCTGGACTGGCGATTCATTTCATATATGATATTATACATGTTTCAATGCCATTCTCCCAAATCATCCCACCCTCTTCCTCTCCCACAGAGTCCAAAAGACTGTTCTATACATCTATGTCTCTTTTGCTGTCTCGCATACAAGGTTATCATTATCATCTTTCTAAATTCCATATATATGTGTTAGTATACAGTATTGGTGTTTTTCTTTCTGGCTTACTTCACTCTGTATAATAGGCTTCAGTTTCACCTGCCTCATTAAAACTGATTCAAATGTATTCTTTCTAATGGCTGAGAAATACTCCATTGTGTATATGCACCACAGCTTTCTTACCCATTCATCTGCTGATGGACACCTAGGTTGCTTCCATGTCCTGGCTATTATAACCAATGCTGTGATGAACATTGGGGTACATGTGTCTCTTTCAATTCTGGTTTCCTCAGTGTGTATGCTCAGCAGTGGGATTGCTGGGTCATATGGCAGTTTTATTTCCAGTTTTTTAGGGAATCTCCACACTATTCTCCATAGTGGCTGTACTCATTTGCATTCCCACCAACAGTGTAAGAGGGTTCCCTTTTCTCCACACCCTCTCCAGCATTTATTGCTTGTAGACTTTTGGATCACAGCCATTCTGACTGGTGTGAAATAGTACCTCATTGTGGTTCTTATTTGCATTTCTCTGATAATGAGTGATGTTGAGAATTCTCCATAGTGGCTGTACTCATTTGCATTCCCACCAACAGTGTAAGAGGGTTCCCTTTTCTCCACACCCTCTCCATCATTTATTGCTTGTAGACTTTTGGATCACAGCCATTCTGACTGGCATGAAATAGTACCTCATTGTGGTTCTTATTTGCATTTCTCTGATAATGAGTGATGTTGAGAATCTTTTCATGTGTTTGTTAGCCATCTGTATGTCTTCTTTGGAGAAACGTCTATTTATTTCTTTGTCCCATTTTTTGATTGGGTCATTTATTTTTCTGGAATTGAGCTGCAGGAGTTGCTTGTATATTTTTGAGATTAGTTGTTTGTCAGTTGCTTCATTTGCTAATATTTTCTTCCATTCTGAAACAATCTTGAGAAAGAAGAATGGAACTGGAGGAATCAACCTGCCTGACTTCAGGCTCTACTACAAAGCCACAGTCATCAAGACAGTATGGTACTGGTACAAAGACAGAAATATAGATCAATGGAACAAAATAGAAAGCCCAGAGATAAACCCACACATCTATGGACACCTTATCTTTGACAAAGGAGGCAAGAACATACAAGGGATTAAAGACAATCTCTTTAACAAGTGGTGCTGGGGAAACTGGTCAACCACTTATAAAAGAATGAAACTAGAACACTTTCTAACACCATGCACAAAAATAAACTCAAAATGGATTAAAGATCTAAACGTAAGACTAGAAACTATAAAACTCCTAGAGGAGAACATAGGAAAAACTCTCTCTGACATAAATCACATCAGGATCCTCTATGACCCACCTCTCAGAATATTATAAATAAAATCAAAATTAAACAAATGTGACCTAATTAAAATCAAAAGCTTCTGCACAACAACAAAAAAAAAAACTATAAGCAAGGTGAAAAGATAGCCTTCAGAATGGGAGAACGCATGGTCTTTAAACTGAGATTACACACCTGGTCTTGGGACTTAATAAAGCTCGGGTTCTTGATGTCTCCCTGCAGAATAAATCAGTGAGAGACAAACTGATAGGCAAGAAATGGATTTATCTAGAGAGAAACACACTCCGCAGAAAAGAGCAAGGGCCATCTCAGAAGGCACCACCCCAGGGTATGGGCTTGCCAGTTTTTATAGGATTTGGCAATTTCATAGACAAATGAGTGGGAAGAGTATTCCAGCTATTTGGTGGAAAACATAGGGATCTCCAGAAACTGAACCACAACTCACTTTTTGACCTTTCTGGTCAGCCTTGGAACTGTCATGGTGCCTGTGGGTGTGTCATTTGGGTCATTTAGCTTGCTGGTGTGTCATAATCAGACTTCCCTGGCAGCTCAGATGGTAAAGCATCTGTCTACAATGTGGGAGACCCAGGTTCAATCCCTGGGTTGTGAAGATCCCCTGGAGAAGGAAATAGCAATCCACTCCAGGACTATTGGCTAGAAAATCCCATGGACAGAGGAGCCTGGTAGTCTACAGCCCATGGGGTTGCAAAGAGTCAGACACGACTGAGTGACTTCACTTCACTTGTGTCATAACCTGTATGTACTGAGGCTCAAGGTCCAGCAGAAGTTGACTTCTCCACCATCGTGGACCCATCTGGTTCTAATTAGTTTATGTCACTGTCCTCAGGCTCTGTCACTCTGTCAAAGGCAGTGCTTGTCCCTTTCCCTCCAATTTCACTAACATCAGATTCTGTTCCTTGGGAAACTGAGGCTAAGACACCATATATATGCCAGTGACATTCAAATATTTATTTATTTATATATATATATATAAAAGCCATACCTCTCTCAAAGACTCTAGATTTGTATAACTATATTCTAGACAGCATCACCATTTGGGTATCTAATAGACGTCTCAAAATTCCTGATCTTTTCTCTCCACAGTCCTCCATATCTCAATGCAAAGCATCTTTATACTTAAAAGTTTCTGAGGTCAGAGTTCTGGAAATTATCTTTAACTCCCCTCTCCCTCTCATATACTACATCACATCCATCACAAAATCTTGTTGGGTTTACCTTAAAATATACCCAAATTCCAGTCACTTCCCACTGCTGTTTTCCTGATCTGAACTACTGTCATCTATAGCTTGAATTATCACAATAGTCTCTTAAATGCACTCTCTGTTTCTACAATGATTCCTACTCCTCACAAGTTATTTTTAACACAGCAGACTTAGGGGTTCCAACTAAAGCATAAGTTAGTATGTTATTCCTCTTTTGCAAATCCTACAAGGGCTCCTCCTTTCAACTGGTGTAAAAGTAAAAGTAAGATATTAACAAGGCCCTTACAATTTGAATCGAACAGCAGAAAGAATAGGAAATACCACTCTATTTACTAAGAAGGGAAAGATTCATTTATAAAGTGATATTTTAACAGAGATCTGAAGGAAGTGATCTGCAGTCCATAGAGTCTCAAAGAGTCGGACATAACTGAGCAACTGAGCTGAACTGAAGGAAATGAGGGAAAAGAGTCCCAGGCACAAAGACATCAAATACCAGCGTCCTGGAGTAAGATATTGCTTCACATTCACAGAAGCACCAAAATATCAGTATGGCTGCAGGGAGCTAGCAGGAGACAAGGCAAGAGAAAATGAGGTCAGTGGGGTATCAGGGAACCCGACTATGTAGACTCTGTTGGAGAACCTCATAGGTCAATGTAAGGATTTCAGATTTTTCTCTAAGATGGCACCTTTGGGAGATATTGAACAGTTGACTGATAGAGTCTAATTTGAGATTTTTCAGAAAATACTTAAGGGCTTCCCTGGTGTTGAAACAGTGGAAACAGTGTCAGATTTTATCTTAGGGGGCTTCAAAATCACTGCAGATGGTGACTGCAGCCATGAAATTAGAAGACGCTTACTCCTTGGAAGAAAAGTAATGACCAGCCTAGATAGCATATTCAAAAGCAGAGACTTTCCTTTGCCAACAAAGGTCCATCTAGTCAAGGCTATGGTTTTTCTGGTAGTCATGTATGGATGTGAAAGTTGGACTGTGAAGAAAGCTGAGCCCTGAAGAATTGATGCTTTTAAACTGTGGTGTTGGAGAAGACTCTTGAGAGTCCCTTGGACTGCAAGAAGATCCAACCAGTCCATCCTAAAGGAGATCAGTCCTGGGTGTTCTTTGAAAGAAATAACACTAAAGCTGAAACTCTAGTACTTTGGCCACCTCATGTGAAGAGCTGACTCATTGGAAAAGACTCTGATGCTTAGAGGGATTGGGAGCAGGAGGAGAAGGGGACAACAGAGGATGAGATGGCTGGATGGCATCACTGACTCAATGGACGTGAGTTTGAGTGAATCCTGGGAGTTGGTGATGGACAGGGAGGCCCGGTGTGCTGCAATTCATGGGGTCGCAAAGAGTCAGACATGACTGAGTGACTGAACTGAGCTGGTGTTGGAGAAGACTCTTGAGAGTCCCTTGGACTGCAAGGAGATGCAACCAGTCCATCCTAAAGGAGATCAGTCCTGGGTGTTCATTGGAAGGACTGATCTTTGCCAACAAAGGTCCATCTAGTCAAGGCTATGGTTTTTCTGGTAGTCATGTATGGATGTGAAAGTTGGACTGTGAAGAAAGCTGAGCCCTGAAGAATTGATGCTTTTAAACTGTGGTGTTGGAGAAGACTCTTGAGAGTCCCTTGGACTGCAAGAAGATCCAACCAGTCCATCCTAAAGGAGATCAGTCCTGGGTGTTCTTTGAAAGAAATAACACTAAAGCTGAAACTCTAGTACTTTGGCCACCTCATGTGAAGAGCTGACTCATTGGAAAAGACTCTGATGCTTAGAGGGATTGGGAGCAGGAGGAGAAGGGGACAACAGAGGATGAGATGGCTGGATGGCATCACTGACTCAATGGACGTGAGTTTGAGTGAATCCTGGGAGTTGGTGATGGACAGGGAGGCCCGGTGTGCTGCAATTCATGGGGTCGCAAAGAGTCAGACATGACTGAGTGACTGAACTGAGCTGGTGTTGGAGAAGACTCTTGAGAGTCCCTTGGACTGCAAGGAGATGCAACCAGTCCATCCTAAAGGAGATCAGTCCTGGGTGTTCATTGGAAGGACTGACGTTGAAGCTGAAACACCAATATTTTGGCCACCTGATCCAAAGAGCTGACTTATTTGAAAAGACTCTGATGTTGGGAAAGATTGAAGGCAGGAGGAGAAGGGGGCGACAGAGGATGAGATGGTTAGATGGCATCACCAACTTAATGGACATGAGTTTGAGTAAACTCCTGGAATTGGTGATGGACAAGGAGGCCTGGCGTGCTGCGGTTCATGAGGTCACAAAGAGATGGACATGACTGAGCAACTGAACTGAACTGAACTGAACTGAACTGAACTAATAGCTCAGATGGTAAAGAACCTGCCTGCAATGCAGGAGACCAGGTTTGATCCATGAATTAGGAAGATTCCCTGGAGAAGAGAACAGATACCCACTCCAGTATTCTTGCCTGGGAAATCCCAGAGGATTGGAACAGACAGGGGAGCCTGGCAGGCTACAGATCATGGGGTCCCAAAGAGTCAGACATGACTGAGTGACAAAAGTATTTAAAAGGATCACTCTGAAATCTGTGATGAGAATGGGTGACAAGGGCAAAAGCAAGATGCTAGTTAGGGAGGGGACTGGTGCTGTGATCTAGACAAGAAGTATTGGCTTGAGCCAGAGTAACAGAAAGGACATGAGTTTTTAAAAAGTGTCAGATTCTGAATTTATTTTCAAGAAGGAATCAACAGGATTTGTGGGAAAAGATTAAGTCTTCCTTGCTCACCAAGGAATTCTCCATGCCTTGTGATTCATCCAAATCATGCATTTCTCTGCACAATCTAGAATTTTATATGGGCTCAAGATCAGCCCTACCAGGCCATGCTGTGCGGCTTTCTCATAATCCAGGAAACTTTTGTTCATATCTGGCATTCTGCCGTCTGCCTCACATCTTAATTTCTCTTGTACTACTGGCAGCACGTTTGGGAAGGTATCTGAATATCTGTAAGTTTACCTATCTACAAAAAAAGCCTATATAATTCCTCTGCATTACCAAGAAATTGAATTTCTTTTAAATGAAGATTTTTCATTTTATTTTCCTTTATAATCATGATGATGTGATCACTAATCTAGAGCCAGACATTCTTGAATGTGAAGTCAAGTGGGCCTTAGAAAGCATCACTACGAACAAAGCTAGTGGAGGTGATGGAATTCCAGTGGAGCTGTTTCAAATCCTGAAAGATGATGCTGTGAAAGTACTGCACTCAATATGCCAGCAAATTTGGAAAACTCAGCAGTGGCCACAGGACTGGAAAAGGTCAGTTTTCATTCCAATCCCAAAGAAAGGCAATGCCAGAGAATGCTCAAACTACCGCACAATTACACTCATCTCACATGCTAGTAAAGTAATACTCAAAATTCTCCAAGTCAGGCTTTAGCAATACATGAACCGTGAACTCCCTGATGTTCCAGCTGATTTTAGAAAAGGCAGAGGAACCAGAGATCAAATTACCAACATCTGCTGGATCATGGAAAAAGCAAGAGAGTTCCAGAAAAACATCTATTTCTGCTTTCTTGACTATGCCAAAGCCTTTGACTGTGTGGATTACAATAAACTGCGGACAATTCTGAAAGAGATGGGAATACCAGACCACCTAACCTGCCTTTTGAGAAATCTGTATGCAGATCAGGAAGCAACAGTTAGAACTGGATATGGAACAACAGACTGGTTCCAAATAGGAAAAGGAGTATGTCAAGGCTGTATATTGTCACCCTGCTTATTTAACTTCTATGCAGAGTACATTATGAGAAACGCTGGGCTGGAAGAAACACAAGCTGGAATCAAGATTGCCGGGAGAAATATCAATAACCTCAGATATGCAGATGACACCACCCTTATGGCAGAAAGTGAAGAGGAACTAAAGAGCCTCTTGATGAAAGTCAAAGAGATGTCACCCTGCTTATTTAACTTCTATGCAGAGTACATCATGAGAAACGCTGGGCTGGAAGAAACACAAGCTGGAATCAAGATTGCCGGGAGAAATATCAATAACCTCAGATATGCAGATGACACCACCCTTATGGCAGAAAGTGAAGAGGAACTAAAAAGCCTCTTGATGAAAGTCAAAGAGGAGAGTGAAAAAGTTGGCTTAAAGCTCAACATTCAGAAAACGAAGATCATGGCATCCGGTCCCATCACTTCATGGGAAATGGATGGGGAAACAGTGGAAACAGTGTCAGAATTTGGTTTTTTTGGGGCTCCAAAATCACTGCAGATGGTGACTGCAGCCATGAAATTAAAAGACACTTACTCCTTGGAAGGAAAGTTATGACCAACCTAGATCGCATATTCAAAAGCAGAGACATTACTTTGCCAACAAAGGTCCGTCTAGTCAAGGCTATGGTTTTTCCTGTGGTCATGTATGGATGTGAGAGTTGGACTGTGAAGAAGGCTGAGCGCTGAAGAACTCATGCTTTTGAACTGTGGTGTTGGAGAAGACTCTTGAGAGTCCCCTGGACTGCAAGGAGATCCAACCAGTCCATTCTGAAGGAAATCAGCCGTGGGATTTCTTTGGAAGGAATGATGCTGAAGCTGAAACTCCAGTACTTTGGCCACTTCATGCGAAGAGTTGACTCATTGGAAAAGACTTTGATGCTGGGAGAGATTGGGGGCAGGAGGAGAAGGGGACGACAGAGGACGAGATGGCTGGATGGCATCACAGACTCAATGGATGTGAGTCTGAGTGAACTCCAAGAGATGGTGATGGACAGGGAGGCCTGGTGTGCTGCGATTCATGGGGTCGCAAAGAGTCGGACATGACTGAACGACTGAACTGAACTGAAGGTGTATGAGGCTGTTATCAAAGCATCCAGGGGAGCTGGAGTCCTTGGAGGAAGAACTTTCCAGGGAGAGTCTGGGGTCAGGAAAGGGCTGAAGACAGAATAGAGGAGTAGGGAGGGGACAAAGAAGGAACCCTGAGGCTTTAAGGGACAAGAAAGGTCATCAAGGCTCTTGACTATCACCTAAGTTGCCATGAAAGTCAAAGTCGCTCAGTCATGTCCAACTCTGACCCCAGGGACTATACAGTCCATGGAATTCTCCAGGCCAGAATGCTAGAGTGGGGAGCCTTTCCCTTCTCCAGGGGATCTTCCGGACCCAGGGATTGAACCCAGGTCTCCCACATTGCAGGAGACACTACAAACAGACATAAATAGGTGGAAAGTGAAGTCACTCAGTCCTGTCCAACTCTTTGTGACCCCGTGGACTGTTGCCTACCAAGCTCCTCTGTCCATTGGATTCTCCAGGCAAGAATACTGGAATGGGTTGCCATTTCCTTCTCCAGGGGATCTTCCTAACCCAGGGATCGAACCGGGGTCTCCTGCACTGGAGGCAGATGTTTTAACCTCTGAGCCACCAGGGAAGCCTAATACAAATCCCTGGGGCATCACTCAGGGCCTGTCCTCCAGGTTGACTGGCCCATTTCATCAAGTACACAGGGGTCCAAACCCACAGAATGGAATCCAGGCCAACCCACCAGCTTCCTAGGTGACCTTTACCAAGGTCCGCAGAGAGGAGCAAGGAGGCTGGAATGCGGGTTATCCATGCCCTGGGGTTAGTCTGACCTAAGTTCCTCCTTCCTTTCAAAGACTGCACCCTCCAGTACGGGAGCCACGGGAGCCACCAGCCACATGTGCTATTTAAATTTCAATGTCGTCTGGTTAAAATTAAACAGAATTTAAAAATGAGTTCCACAGTCGTATTAACTACCTTTCAAATGCTCAGTACCTCCTCAAGGTGGACAGAACTTATTTGAAATGCTCAGCTGAGGTCCTAGCAAAGAGAGAAATCCCAGATGCCAGAAATAAGAGGGGGCTGACCCCTGCAGAGAACAGCTTGCCCTACTTCTGGGGTGAGGACAGCGGCACAGCAGGGGCTTGTGCTCAAGCGAATGTGGGGACAGGAGACAGCCTTGGGAGCATGCCTAAGCTCGGGGCAGGTCCTGAGAGCTCTGCCTAAAGCTGGACCTTTAAAGAACTTGAGAAAAAATGCCCATCTAGGGGGCTTCCCTGGTGGCTCAGTGGTAAAGAATCTGCCTGCCAATGCAGGAGACACGGGTTCGATCCCTGGTCTGGGAAGGTCCCACATGCCACGGAACATGCTCGTGCACCACATCTACTGAGCCTGTGCTTCAGAGCCTGTGCTCAGCAACAAGAGAAGCCACCACAGGAAGAAGCCCCACACAACTAGCAGCCTTCCGCTCACCAAAAATCTGAGGACAGGTCCCTGCAGCAACGAAGACCCAGCACACCCCCAAATAAATTAATGAATAAAATTACCTTTAAAAGTGCTCACCTAAAAAATAAAATAAAATAAAAGTGCTCACCTACAAGGAGGTGACAAGCAAGCTTGTCTGTTGCAGCCTGAGAAGCAGAACTCCCAACCCAGCGCTGCACTGACTGGACAGGAATGGTTCAGAAAGAACCAACTTGAAAGACACAAGAACTGAACAAAACCTGAGCACACTTCTGGGGGAAAAGCGAAAAGGGGAAAAAAAAAGCTCGGAAGTCATGCTCCCAAGACCCAGGCTGCAACAGATTCTACTGGAAGGAAAAAACAAGAACCAGCCACCCTAAGGATGAGCTCACAGTAAGAAAGGTCAAACCCCCCGGGGGCATGATTCACTGGGGTGGAAACTCAGAAGACAAAACAAACCAGAGGCCCCAGGTCTCCAGAATACAGGACAACAATCTGAAAGAGAACGCAAAACAAGTAGGTCCCACATGCCACGGAACATGCTCGTGCACCACATCTACTGAGCCTGTGCTTCAGAGCCTGTGCTCAGCAACAAGAGAAGCCACCACAGGAAGAAGCCCCACACAACTAGCAGCCTTCCGCTCACCAAAAATCTGAGGACAGGTCCCTGCAGCAACGAAGACCCAGCACACCCCCAAATAAATTAATGAATAAAATTACCTTTAAAAGTGCTCACCTAAAAAATAAAATAAAATAAAAGTGCTCACCTACAAGGAGGTGACAAGCAAGCTTGTCTGTTGCAGCCTGAGAAGCAGAACTCCCAACCCAGCGCTGCACTGACTGGACAGGAATGGTTCAGAAAGAACCAACTCGAAAGACACAAGAACTGAACAAAACCTGAGCACACTTCTGGGGGAAAAGCGAAAAGGGGAAAAAAAAAGCTCGGAAGTCATGCTCCCAAGACCCAGGCTGCAACAGATTCTACTGGAAGGAAAAAACAAGAACCAGCCACCCTAAGGATGAGCTCACAGTAAGAAAGGTCAAACCCCCCGGGGGCATGATTCACTGGGGTGGAAACTCAGAAGACAAAACAAACCAGAGGCCCCAGGTCTCCAGAATACAGGACAACAATCTGAAAGAGAACGCAAAACAAGTCAGTTACAGGTGATTAGAGAGTTGCGGGACTTCCCTGGAGGTCGAATGGTTAAGACTCTTCACATTTACTGCGGGGCGGGGGGGGAGTCCCGAGTGCCAAGAAAAGCCAAGGCCGGTGGGGGGAGAGTGGTTGCCTTTAGGGGTAAGGAGTGGACAGGAGGGAGGCTTCTAGGGGTACTGGAATATTCTGTGTCCTGATCCAAATGCCGGTTACCTGTATTTGTTCAATTTTTGAAGATTTAGTGACATGCATACGTAGGATTTGTATCCTTTGCAGATGTGTAATTCAATGGCATCACTGACTCAAGGGACGTGAGTTTGAGCAAGCTTAGGGAGTTGGCAACAGACAGGAAAACCTGGCATGCTGCAGTCCACGGGGTCAGAAAAAGTCGGAGATGACCGAGTGACTGAACTGAACTGATGTTATAATTCAATACAATCATTTAACAATAAAGAAAATGAAACAAGACCCATAAACCTGTGAGATGGCTATAATCAAAAAGACAGATTAAAAAAAAAGATAACAAGTGCTAAGGAGGATGGGGCGACACTGGGACCCTTAAGTACTGCTGGTGGGAATGTGAAATGGTGCAGTCACTTTGGAAAACAGTCCAAAGAAAGCTCCTCAAATCGTGAAACACAGTTAACCACACCCAAGAGAAGGGAAAACATGTTTCTACACAAAAAGTAGTACACAAATGTTCATGCGACCTCATTCATAATGGCCCCAAATGGAAGCAACCCAAATGTCCACCGACTGCTGAATGGATGAATAACATGCAGCATGCCCACGTGATGGAATTTTATTTCACGATAAAAAGGAATAAAGTGCTGCACATGGATGTATAGCATGGCACAGCGTGCATGAAGCTTGAAAATATTATGCTAAATGGAAGAAGCTAGTCACAAAGCACCGCATTTGATTCTATGTAAACAGAATGTCCAGGGGAGGGAGGCTCAAGAGGGAGGTGGTACATGCATAATGATGGGGAAACGGTGGAAACAGTGTCAGACTTTATTTTTTGGGCTCCAAAATCACTGCAGATGGTGACTGTAGCCATGAAATTAAAAGATGCTTACTCTTTGGAAGAAAAGTTATGACCAACCTAGACAGCATATTGAAAAGCACAGACCTTACTTTGCCAACAAAGGTCTGTCTAGTCAAGGCTACGGTTTTTCCTGTGGTCATGTATGGATGTGAGAGTTAAGACTGTGAAGAAAGCTGAGCACCAAAGAATGGATGCTTTTGAACTGTGGTGTTGGAGAAGACTCTTGAGAGTCCCTTGGACTGCAAGGAGATCCAACCAGTCCATTCTAAAGGAGATCAGTCCTGGGATTTCTTTGGAAGGAATGCTGCTAAAGCTGAAACTCCGGTACTTTGGCCACCTCATGCAAAGAGTTGACTCATTGGAAAAGACTGTGATGCTGAGAGGGATTGGAGGCAGGAGGAGAAGGGGACGACAGAGGATGAGATGGCTGGATGGCATCACCGACTCGATGGATTTGAATTTGAGTGAACTCCGGGAGGTGGTGATGGACAGGGAGACCTGGCTTGCTGTGATTCATGGGGTCACAAAGAGTCGGACACGACTGAGCGACTGAACTGAACTGAACTGAACTGCCTTGTTGTATGGCAGAAACCAACACAACACTGTAAAGCAATTCTCCTCCAATTAAAAGACAAATTTAAAAAACAGTAATAATAAATGGCACATCCAGAATGGACAAATTTATAGACAGTAGATTAGCTTGTCTCTAGCTCTGGGGTAAGATATGGGGAGTTAAGCCTAAGGAGAGCAGTTTCTTTCGGGTATTGCAAATGTTCTGAAATTGATTGTTTATGGTTGTACAACTCGGTGATTATACTACAAACCACTGAATTACACACTTTAAATGGGTGAATGGCATGGTATATAAATGATATCTCAATAAAATTATTAAAAATAATACTAATAAAGCACATGAATGGTGCCATTATTGAATTACAGGGTGTTTTTGTCTACAGAGCACCAGCAGTGGCTGCGGAAACTCTCTGCAAGACTACCCCAGTGGAGGATGGGAGAAAATGGGATGATGAAGGGTCTTAGTCAAACTCCAAATATTTTCATTTGATACCCAGTTTTCATAGAAGCAAGCAGTATTTACTGAACTTCCTCTGTGAGTCAGGCCCTGCTTTCAGGTGCCAAGACTTCATCTGCCAGCAAAACAAACTCCCCACCCTCAGGGAAGATGGACTTTAGATAAGAAAATGACAAACAAGTAAGAAGTCAGGTTAGACAAGCTAGGAAAAAGAACCACCAGGGCAGTAAAGAGATAACTGGTGTTGGGTTGGCCAGAAAGTTTGTCCAAGCTTTTCTGTACCATCTTATGGAAAAACCCAAATGAACGTTTTGGCCAACCCAATATTTTGCATACAACAAGTTAGGAAGGCTCCTTTGAGCAGAGGCCAGAAGGAAGCAGTGGTGGGTGCTGTGTGGGTATCAGGGGGCAGGAAAAGCAAAGTCTTGAAGTGGGAAGGTGATCAGGGTGTGAGAGGAACAAGAAAGAAAACGGTGGTTGGGTGGATGAGTGACGGGAGAGGCAGGGAGGAGGGGTTGGAGGGTCAGCAGACAGAAGGGCCTCTGGCTACTTCCCAGGAAGAGGGTGAGGTCCAGAGCGCCCTGATTTAGGTTTTAGAAGAAACACGACTGCTTTATGGAAAATGGACCAAAGGGCCAGAGTTGAAGCACCCGTCTTCTCCAAATAGTTTCACCTCTTATTCAATACATTTGAGATCTTTCTGAATGTTTTGTTTGTTTCTTTGCAAAGTCTGCACACTTTTAGTCCCACTAAGCTATGGTTTTAGTTAAAAAAAACATTCAGAATTTTCATCATGTATAGACGGTGGTATCATTTTTTCTCATATCTGTTCACTTGTTTGAAAAGTCTTTGACCTATGAGTAACACTCAGGCTTGTAACAGAAGCTTGGCAGTAGCTCAATACAGATGCTTATTGAGATTCACATGGGCAGACTTGCATAGATTTATACAGTATCAATATGTCTTCTCACATCAATTGGCTAAGTCACTGATCTTATCTCAACATAAAAATTATTCACATTTAAGATTTAGATAAGTTAACAGCATTTCACCAAGAAAACACCAACATTTCAGAACTCAAAAATAGCTGAATATTAAGACTACTGTTCTTTTACAGGCAAAGAATTGACAGATTAAAACAACTTCTGGAGATCACATAACTAGTAGTTTAACTGGTGTGGCCAAGATTTAAACACAAGCAGTTTAAAATGCAACCCACAAGGGATTTCCCTGGTGGTCCAGTGGTTAAGACTCCGAGTTTCCAATGCAGGGAGCAAGGTTCAATCCCTGGTCAGGAAACTAAAATCCTACACGCACTGTGCAGTCAAAAAATAAGTAAAATGCAACTCATAAACTTCACCACTACACTAACGGCACCTCCCAGAAAGAGACATCTGAGCCGGGCCTTCTAGCAGGTTGCACCTCCCCACTCCCAGGATTAGGGGGAACTGGCAAAGGCTGGAATATCCATTCTGGGGAAGGAGTTAGGGAACAAATGAGGATCCCAGCTCATGAGGACAACCTCAGGAGAGGCTCAGCATCTTGTTTTACCATGGAGGCAGTCAGTGCATTTATGGAAATTTCTAGGGTTGGCCTCAATCCTCCAGACCCTGTGTGGGGTGGAAGCTGTGTGGCTGGAGATTAAGGGAGGGGAAACGTCCTAGACAGTAAGGTCTTGGAAGATAGTGAGGATCAGGAGATTGGCAGTGGGTTTTGGCTAAGAAGAGAAAGGACGATTAAGCCTGGTGGGAGTGGGTGGCCCTTGGATGGTCCTGGTGCTGGGAGAGCCCCAGCCACAGGCCTTCCTACAGATCCTCCCTCCTTTTACTTCATTCACGATAAATCACACTCTTCTCCCTCACACAGGGCCCTGTGGGAGATGACAACTCTCTCAACAAAGGCTCTCGTCCTTCAGGAATCTCACCTTGAGGTGGTTGTGGGCTGGGAGACTTTGGTATAAAAAACTTTTCATTTAATCTTTCCAATCTGAGTAGGTGGCTGGTATCTTCCACCTTAGGAAAAATGATGATAAAACTGGGACCTTAAAGAAGCTAAATGACTTGCTTGAGATCACACAGCTAGTAAGAGGCAGAGCCTGGGCTACCTGAGTTAAAAGCTGCTCTGTCAATGCTAGCACTGGGGGAAAGTAGCAGAAAATGCTTAAATATACCAAGAACGGACACGAAAATGAAAAAAGTGAAAGTGTTAATTGCTCAGTCTTGTCCCCACTCTTTTGGACCCCTGGGGACTGTAGTCTGCCAGGTTCCTCTGTGCCTGGAATTCTCCAGGCAAAAATACTGGCATGGGTAGCCATTCCCTTCTCCAGGGGATCTTCCCAGACCAGGGATCCAACCCGGGTCTCCTGCACTGCAGGAAAATTCTTTACCATTTGAGCCATCACTGCAAAAAATTCTATGAGATTTTCAACTTTTCCTAGACATGGAAGGGTTTAAGAGCATCCAGTATTACCACAATCTCAATCACAAACCTGAGAAATTACCAGCATAATGAATTTCCATTGCCTTTCCATTCTGTGCTATTGCTAGAGGGAATTCACTCAAGATAGAATTCTTTTGCAAAAGCAAGACGTAACAACTCTCTGCTTCAAGGACAACTTACATTCCAATCACAACACCCCTTCCCCATGACCGATACCTAGCTGGCAGCTACAGCCTCGGCGGCAGGACTCAAAAGGTCATCCCCATTGCCTCGCACGCTCAGATCCTGACCCCAATCTCCACCTTCCAGGCCCTTCGCCCCCGAGCGTTCTCAACGGAATGCTCAGCTCAATGTGGCGGGGGAGGGGGGGGTTGTTCTCCATCCTGGGGGAGGCAGCCCTTACTTTGGTGTTAGCGAGCGACACCCTGGCCGGGTAGATGTAGGAGTGGGACCAAGTAGAGGAGAGCTCTGGGGTCCCTGCCAGGTCTGGTGTTCAGAAAGCTTAGACCAGAGCACCGCCGGCCCGGCGCAGGTTCCAAGGAGCGGAAAGGAGCCCTCGCTGCGCGCTGCAGCAGCCAGCGGAAAGGTTCGGGAGGTCAGGCCAGGCTCACGTCCACTGGCGGGGCGGGGCGGGGCGGGGCGGGGCGGGGGCCGGAGGCGGCCGCGGGTGAAGCCCTGGTGCGGGGGGGATAGCACACAATGGGCCGGAGCGCACCGCTGGGTGCGCAGCCAACGCGCCGCCGCACCACGTGGGCTGCAAAGCGCGCCGGGGCCACCAGAGGCCCGTCGGCCCAGGCCGGGCGCGGCGCGGCGCGGCGTACGTGCGCGCACGCGCGCGTGCGTGCGTGCGATTTGCGATCAGGCGGCGCGGCGGACAGCCCAGGCGGCGGGGCGGGGGGAGTTATATTGCGGGGTCCTTCCTCGCTCACCCTGGTTCCTCTCGGAGCGGAGACGGCAAATGGCGGACTTCGATACCTACGACGATCGGGCCTACAGCAGCTTCGGCGGCGGCAGAGGGTGAGGCGAGCGTGCGCGGGCCCCGGCCGGGCGCGGGAGGCGGACGGGAGGCTGAGGTGGCGGGGTGGGGGTGGGGTGGCGGGGTGGCCCCTGGGCGGCGGCCTTCCCGCGCTCACACCAGGGGCGGCGAGCCGTAGGGGCCCGGCTGGGCTGGCGGAGGCCGCGTAGAGGCGCCTGGAGGACCGGGGCCTGGAAATGGCGCGCTCGGGGAGGGTGCGGCGGCGGTTAGGCTCCCAGGGGCTTGCTCGAGGGACAGACCTCTCCTTGTGTCTCCTCCGCCGCCCGCGACGTGTCTTTCCTCTTCCTCGGCCGCAGGGCCGGGCTGCCGCGGCGCTGAGGGCCCGGGACGACGGGCTCCCGCTTCCAGCCCCATCCCCCAGGACGCGGGGCTCTGCTGCAGAGCGGGGGTGGGGGCCCGCTGCCTGCCGGGCCCCAGCCCGGGTCCCGGCCGCGGCTTCCTGTTGTCAGCCCGCGCTGCAAGTGTGCTGGGCCCGTTTGGCCATGAGACCAGCGGGCAGTGTCTGGTCGGAAGGCGGAGAGAGAGGTGATTCCCTTCCGTTTTCGGGTGAGGCTGGGATTTGGCAGCTGGAGCCCAAGACCAACCAAAATAAACACACACCGTAGCGTTTTCCTTTTATCCTTCCTTAGATCAGAGTGCCTTACTGACAAGTGCTACGTGCTTACTGGCAGATAAATGTTATGACCTGGAGAAGGAATCGCATTTAGCTTCGTTCTGATTCTGGCCATGCACAGACTATATGTGCACCTTGTTTAAAAGAAAAATCCTTGTCTAGTGAATTAAAAGCTTATGGTGCTTAATTCCAGGGACCTGCTCTGCATTTATTTTTTTTTTATACACGAGTAACCTCATACAGAATTTAGGAGATAGGCTATGAACATCTTGCTATTTGTCAAGGGCACACTTTGTGTGATTTGCAGAAAGGATTACTTTCCCAGGAAAACACCACAATAGTACCTACTGAGGTGTCCAGTCTCCTGAGTTTCAATCCCCAAAGTATCTTTGTTTGGTAAAGAATGACCTTTTAATACCTCGGTTTGGGAATGGCTCAAATAAAAGCTTGTTTGGATGCGTGAGTGCACCAAGTATCATTCATGACTGTAGAACATGGAAGTTGGGGGAGGTGGAGCCACCTGTATTTCAAAGAATACTTTATTTGCTAATAAAAAGAAATAAATGTTGGATTACATGTACAATTACTGCCTTTGGGGTAGGTTTCTAGACATCAAATTTGTAGTTAAGTCATCTTGAAATTTAATAACCAGGATTTTTTTCTTTCTCCTAGTTTCAAAAAACATTTGGAAGTACCCAGGAAAACTCTTAAACAGTAGTTCAGATTAAGACAGATCCAAGGAATTTTAGTTGGTTTGGAACTACAATGTTAGTTGTATTATACAAAACCTGGGGATTTTTTTTTTTTTTTTAATTCTTGCTTTTGACAGATATACCAGATGTTCTGGTGACTTGAGGTGTTTGAGTTAATCTTCCTGTGTGTATCAAGTTTTGACAGTTGGACTGCCTTAATAACAAGTTGATCAGAAGTAAAATGCTCGTTTAAGATGCTGTTTATCAGAATATTAGAAAAGACAAAGGACAGTGTTAGCCATTTGCCCAGATGCACTCCAAAAACTGATATGAGAGTGTTAGTTGGCACAATACATTTCCTAAGCTTTTTAACAAAAAATCCTTTTGCATTAAGCACCCTCTACAAATGACCTTGGAATTTTCCACTTGACTTCATCTTCATATAAAATACATAGGAGATATTGTTCAGGTAGCTAAAAAGTAGTTTTAAAAAATCCGTTGGTGAATTTGTGTGTTATTTTTTAAGGCAGTGTCTGTAGTGGGTCCAGAAACTTCACAGAGGACCAGACGTGTAGTGGTGTCATCTGTGCCAAAGCTTTCTTGTTCCAGGTGGTTAGTGTTAACTTCATCAGGTCGGAAGTTATCAGTTATTGGGATCTTTGAAATTTAACAAAACGATAGGATCAGATGATCTTCACTGATGAGTTATGTTCACATCAGTACTTGTTTCGGCTTCCCGAGTGGCTCAGCGGTAAAGAATCTGCCTGCCGATGCAGGAGCCACAGGTTCCACCCCTGGGTTCAAAAGATCCTCTGGTGATGAAATGGCAACCCACTCCGATATTCTTGTCTGGAAATTCCATGGACAGAGGAGCCTGACGGGCTACAGTCCGTGGGGTCGCAGAGAGACATGACTGAGCATGCACAATACACGTCTCGGTGCTGTTTTATGTTCACATGTAGGGCTTAACCATTACAGGTGACTGCCTCCTGCGGAATGGTCCTGTGTTGTTTCATGCTTGTTTCTTGTTTTTTGTTTTTTTTTTTTTAATGCTCCACCTTTTTTTTTTTTCTGGCTTCACCCTGTGTCATGTGAGTCTTTGTAGTTAGTTCCCCTTCCAGGTATCAAACCCACGCTCCCTGCTGTGGGAGCACAAAGTCTTAACCACTGGACTGCCAGGGAAGTCTGTGTTTGGCACTTTTTAAAGCACCTTGTCTGGGCTTCCCTGATAGCTCAGTTGGTAAATAATCCACTTGCAATGCAGGAGACCCTGGTTCAATTCCTTGGTTGGAAAGATCCACTGGAGAAGAGATAGGCTACCCACTCCAGGATTCTTGGGCTTCCTTTAATGGCTTAACTGGTACAGAATCGCCTGTAATGCAGGAGACCTGGGTTTGATCCCTCAGTTGGGAATATCCCTTGGAAAAGAAAAAGGCTACCCACTCAGTATTCTGGCCTTGAGAATTCCATGGACTGAATGGTCTGTGGAGTGACAGAGTTGGACACAACTGAGTGACTTTGACTCACTCACTTCTCTCATCTAAAACACCTTAGATGGGATGTCTTAACTCACAATTTGGGTTACAGGTGAAAGGGATGGCAGGTTTGTCAAAATCTAAAAACTTGGGTTTTAATGATTATTTTACATTCCCTATAAGTTTATTTTGTAGTTGTGTGTGTAATAACCAGTACAGTTGTCAGGAAGCAATGTTGAACAACTGCTTTATCTCCCCAGTCTCTAAAGGCATGTTCCCAGCAGCAGAGGGGAGAACCAGGGACTGCATCGTTGCTCAGAAATCGAGTCAAAACAAAATTCCAAATTATCAGTTGATTGTACCAGATCTTGAGTGTATTTTTGTTTTGCACTTTGCTCACTATCTTTCTGAGGTTCTGATTTTTCATTTGCCTTTGGCAATAAAGTGCCATTGACACTGATTTTACATTTCTAACTACAAAGGCCTTTTGAGTGCTGAACCTGAGAGGAGCACCGATCCTGAGAATTAGGTTGGAGCTTAGAATAAACAAGAGCTGATATTGCTGGAATGGTACCTGCTAAAAATGAGTTAAACTACAAAGTTAAATATTCTTTATTAAGTTCCAGTGGGAGGAGGTTAGAATTCTGATCTTTGAGTCTCATAGGACTTAAGCCCAGCATCTGTGTCTAAATGTCTACTTTTACTTTAAGTCTTATAATGCAGAAGAAGTGTATGAAAGCTGTCTAGTTTCACCTACGACAGGATCTGTAAAGGTGTGGGAAGGCATATTGTGAAAACCTATCAAATGGCAAAGTGCTTAGGTTTACTGTCCTCCTGCTTTCCCCTCCTTAGTCTCCCGGTGCTTGATTCCAAGTCATTGTTCTCTTCAAATACTAGGTTTTACCAAGAGGTCTTTGAGATGTCAGAGATGTTCAGGCAGAAGCCATGGCATTAGAATGAGTCAGACAAGAGCTCAAGTGTTCTCTCAGCTGTATACTAGCTGTGTGGTCTAGACAAGTTCCTTAACCTCTCTAAGCCTCATTTCCCCACATATAAGATAGAAACTCCTCTGGAGAGCTGTTGGAATATTAAATGAGATGTTAATATTACTGTAGCACGGTATCTGGAACATAAATGCTTAATAATAGCTGTTGATTTATAATTTTTTAATTCTTAAAATATTTCCTTTGGAGTTAGTAAGAATGGGGAAGTTTCTATTGAGAGTTAGCTGGAATGAGTTATTGTTTTCCTGGGTATATTTCTAAAGTCAGTTAAGGGAATGCTATTCATTTTATAGGCATAAAACATTTATAATACATAATTATCATAAATTAGTATCAAGTAATTCATTCTTGTACATTATTGGTTTGTAACAGTTCATGTTGGACTATTAAAATGCTTCTGAGATTTCTTTTTAAAAAATCCTTATGTACTTTTAAAATTTATATTTCTAGTTGCAATTACTAACCTTAGTGTTCTAGAAAGACTTCACACAGAATCAAGACATCTTCCCAGAAACTTGGGATGTACCAAGCAGAATGTTTGGCTGAGGGGGTCAGGGCATCGGGGAGTCAGTCCTGGATCAGATCCAGCTTTCCCTGGAAACAGGAGAGTGTTGGGCAGGAGACCATGCCTGCCTCTTCGCCTTTCCATCATTGTACAGGTGGTTAGACTTGAACGCTCAGGGCACAGGTGACCAGCTGGTTTTGATGGGACTTCATAGCTGTAATGTCTAAGTTGTGTTTGTGAATCGTTGAATATCCTTGGATTTTTATGATATGCCAAGCATATCATAGTTTTTTTTAAATGTTCTTGAAAGGACCCTTCTTGAAAGGACCCTCAGGATGTGTTCAAGTATACTGATACTCTGTTGAAAACATGAAACCTCCGTTGTACTCCAGCACAGGGTAGATGGAGCTGGTGATCCCCCTTGCTCCACACGCTATTCTTTTATAATTGAAATAATCAGTTGCATTTTTGGAGGGAGCCCCCTGATTTTTTTTGGCCAAGCCCCACAGCCTGTGGGATGGTAGTTCCCTGACCAGGAGTTAACCCTGGGCCCTCGGCAGTGAATGTGCAGTCATAACCAATGGACCACCAGAGAATTCTCTGGAACCTTTTGACTATCTAGCTTAATAGGAGACAGTGGGTTTCTCATAGCTGTTTCTGTGTTCACTCTTAAGGTAGACTGCTTGATATTCATTAAGACAGTCCAGCCTTACAGAGATAAACAGCTGAAAGTGGGAGGATTGTTTAATGGCCTTTTTAGATTAATTGTAGGTACTCTTAATTTTTAACTACCAAAACTTGCCAGGTGGTAATTCCCATAAAGGTTAATTGTAACAATAAACATCTCACATTAAAATCCATAAGATTTGTCTTATATTTTGAGTGTATCTTTTACCTGTGCATTTTTTTGGTAACATGATATATTGGTCCTTTGGAAAATACCAGTTCACTGAGTTAATGCAGAGCTTTCAAAAGTTGACATATTTCACTATACAGTATCAAAAATCATGTTCATTAATGTCACCATCCAGTTCATCAGGGAAACTTCAGGAATTGGGAGACTGTCAAGCATATGTTGATAGATACAAGTTTTCTAAAATTCTGCGTTTTGCTTGAAAGCCTGCATTTTGTCATTGGCAGCAGATAGTACTGTTGGTTTCCTGAAAGGGACAGGACTCGCTTCATTTACATGAAAGTGCCTGACATCCAAGTCTGGACCACAGTTGGTTAGTTCTTTCAGGTAAAAGTGTTGTTCCATGAAATGAATAGCTGGTTCAGCTTGTAACTCACTCACAGGAGGTCTTTTCCTCAAGCTAACCAGATACTTCTGTAAGCAGCAGAGTGCTTCATTCCTGATTGGTAACAGGATATTTTAAAAGTGGGTCATATTTAATAAAGTTAATCATTTTGACCACTTTATCAAAAAACATTCTTTGCTAAAGATGGCTTTTTATTTTTTGTCTGAACCACTTACTCGTGGGATCTTAACTTAGTTCCTCAACCAGGGTTTGAACCCAGGCCCTTGGAAGTGAAAGCGTGGAGTCCTGACCAACCACTGGCTGCCAGGGAATTCCCCCCCCTACCCCCCCACCCCCGTTTTAAAATTTAAATATTTAAAAAACTTTTACAATACTGTGTTGGTTTCCGCCATACAACAGTGCAAATCAGCACATTTATACAGACCCCTCCTCTCTGTCCCCTCCTCCAGCCCTTCCCTCCAGCCTGGGCTCCCTGTGCCGCGCAGGACCTCTCACCAGCTCTGGCCTACACCTGATGGTACACGTATATTGATGCTTCTCCATTCATGCCACACTCCCTCCTCTGTGTCCACGAGTTCCATTCTCTACATCTACGTCTCTATTCCTTCCCTGCAAGTAGGTTGTGTACATACATACAGTGGGATAGTATTCAGCCATTAAAAAACACATCTGAGTCAGCTCTAGTGAAGTGGATGAACCTAGAACCTGTTAGACACAGTGAAGTCAGAAAAGGGAAAACAAATGTAGTATATTAGTGCATATATGTGGACCCCAGACAAATGGTATTTGATGAGCTGCTTTCTTTTTTTAAATACTGCAAGTGTATGAGTAATGGGCCAGTTTGGTGCCCCTGTCTTGATTTACGTGATGGCCGACAGCGAGATCTGTGGAGGTCTCTGCAGTCTTTAACAGGACTACTGCAGCTGGTTAGCCCCCGGAACTGTTAAATGGAAGAAAGGTTTGCCTCTGGGGAGACAGAGCCAGAACCAAATAAAAGATGCGTTAATGTTCTTCTAGAGGCCATCTGAACATCTGAATGAGTGCCCATCTTGGTGAAAGAGGTTACTTGCGATCCTGAAGGAGCTGGCAGGCACTTGGCTTCATTCCTTCCACCCTGATAAGGCGCAGATACTGTTGCAGTTTTGGAGATAAAGCAGTGAACCAGAGTTCCTGCCTCAGAAGGTTGCCGTTCCCTGCATTGCTTTTTGTATCTTTCAGATGTGACTGAATTACGAAGCTCCCATTCACAGCAGAGAGAGCCCTTGAAATAGGGCTCCCTGAAGAGCTCACCCCAGACACTGCCCCCCACAGCACCTCCAGTGCTCACCAGAAGCTTGGAGAGGCTTTCGTGCACATCCTGCAGTAATGATAGTTGTCAGGATAAAGGGATTTGATTTTGAGTGCTAACTGAAGGCCTTGGGAAATCCATACACTTAGAGAAAGATCTACTTGGGAGTGCAGTGTCTTCAGTTGGTCCATGGGCTTAGTTTTTAAAACCTAAGCTAAAATGAAAATGTAATGTGAAAGAAAAAAAAAATGTAATGTGACATCTTGGATAGGATCCTGGGATGTGGAAATGACAGACAGTAGGTGAAAGCTAAGAAAAGCTGAATACACTGAGCTTTAGTTAGTAAATGTATTGATGTTGTTCAGTGGTTGTAATCAGTGTGTCTTACTAAAGTAAGATGTTAATAAGTAAAGAGGCTGGTAAGATGTTAATGAAATAAGGGGCTGGCAAAAGCCTTACCTTTTTTGCTTATTATCTCAAAATGAAGTAAATTACACATTTTGACCTTTTTTTGCACACTCAGAGGATTTTGTCTTTGTTGCTTCCTTGCATTTTATTCTCAGAAAGGCAGTCTTACTGGGATTTTATATAGGATCTAGGAAGAGTGCCTCATGCCACATGATATATGCTAGTAAGTGTTTGTGGGTGGCAACATGAAAGACCAAAGCTATTGATCAGCCCTACTGGAGCCAACTCAGTTATCACCTAGAAGTACTAGAGGCAGGGAACGCCTGATGTTCCAGTTAGCCCGGAGGTTAGTAGCCAGGCCACGGTACCTTGTTACTGGTCTTAAATGCCAGCAACAAGACCTGGATTCTGTGTAGCTGTGTTTTGTTCACTGTTGGCTGTGCTGGGTCTTCACCACTGCTCCTAGCCTTTCTCTAGCTGTGGGCAGTGGGGGCCACTCTCCAGTTGCAGTGGGTTAGCTGCTTGTTGCAGTGGCTTCTCTTGCTGCGGAGCACGGGCTCGGGGGCACGTGGACTCAGTGGTTGTGGCGCAGGGGCTTAGTTGCTCCACAGCACAGGGAATCTTCCAGACCAGGGATCGGGCCCTGTCCTCTGCATTGATTGACAGGCAGCTTCCTATCCGTGCCCCACCAGGGAAGTCCTGTTTAGTTTCTGATTCACTTAAAAGTCTTTGTAAAATTCTTTCCCAGAAATAACAGCATGTGTCCTTCGTTGCTTATTATCTTACATACTTTGGAATTTTGTTTCATCCACTTACTGACTGTAATCCCTGTCCTATTAATCTCTTCTCTGTTTTCTTAGTCACCCTTCCTCCAGTCTCCTCTTTATCTTCGCTTATTCACATTATCATGTTGAGTTCAGTGTTTTGTCTGCTGTCTGGAAAATAGAGTTCAAGTGGCTTTTGCTCCACCCTGAGAGATGGTGCTCATTACTGTCTCCTGAATTTTCCGTCATCTCTTACTTGGGATGTGATTTCTTCTTTGCAGATACCTGGACACCCTTAGCTGAATTATCAGCTCCTTGCTAGTAGGAACTGAGTCTTACGTTTGTGCCCTTTATATGGTGCTCTGTATTTAATAGACATTCAGATACTTTGTTGATTGAAAGTTGGCTTTCTGAAATGACTGAGGATGTAATTATTACTTTAAAACTTTCACATATATACATATGTATTTTGTCAATAGGCTGTCCCTGTTGGCAGCAGGCATGAGTGGGCAGGACCCTTGCTTGATGGGGGCTGGGAGCGCAGCACAGACCTCAGCTCTGTCTGTCTCTGAATCGCAGCTTCGCCTGTCTGTTGCCTGTTTTATGTCCACAGCTGCTAGTCAGCCTGCTTCTGCATGAGCAGCGTATCCCGCTGTGTGTTCAATCTACGTAACACTTCAGAATTGTTACTAAACTTTTATAAAGCATTCAGTCTTGTGAAGTATCTTCATGGTCAGTCTTAAGCTCCTCTATAACATAAAAATTTGAATATTTATAAAATAACGGATGCAAAAACGGAGGTACAGAAGTAATTTAGAAAAGGTCCTTCACCAGGCTAAGATGCCAGATGAGTCTTCTGTGTTTTAACCTATTTTAGAAAGTGCTTTCGTGTAACATAGCTTATTTAGAATAGTAGTCCCCTCTAAACTTAACAGTATCTCCTAAGAATTTAGCTCAAAGGCTTTCTGGCATTGACTTTTTATTTGATGGGTTGGTGACAGTGTGCATTGCTCTGTCACTTGCATGCGTTTGCCCTGGGGTTTGTCTCGAGTTAGTGGCACATCGTGGGCTCTTGGTGGAGTGAATACGTTGGAATCTGTCTGGCTCCAGTCCCATTGCCCTGTAGTGTCTTCAGTGAACTGCTCAGTGAGAAGCTAAACCACTCAAGTCCTGTAGAACTGAGGGTGTCAGTAGGGCAGGATTTAGGACTGCCTCTGTAATTTCTTGAAAAATCTGTAGTGTCAAACCACTGGCGGTTGTGTGAGGCTAGGGTGAAGCGAGAGGGCTCACAGGTCTGTGATGGATCTTCCCACAGCTCCTGCTCTTAAAGTGCTGCTCGCCTGGAGTGGGCTCTTCAGGCCTCATCTTGCCAAAGCCAGAGCCGGCTTCTTACCACCCTGCATTCTTGCCAGTCGTGATCCTCATCGAGCCTCAGGTGGCTTTCCGCACTCAGTCAGAGGTCGGCTCGCCCTGTCTCTTCAGTCCTCTGTCCAGCACCCACAGAAGTTCTCACATGCCCTTTTAGCAAGTCTTTCTCCCTCCCGGTTTCTTGATTCATTAAATGTACCCCTGCCAAATTTACCATTCTTTCATCCTCACCTTCTCATTGGTTGGTTTTTTTTTAAGGTCATTTTAGCCCTTTGCCTTTTTTATGTATCCATGTAAATATACAAGCATGTATACATGCACTGATGATACACAAGCATGTGTGTATGCATTTATAGTTATTTTTGTTTTATTTGTGCTATTCAGACATAAGCTACTTGAGGGCAAGGGGCTGTTTTCAACCAGGTGTTAAGTGTTAAATTATAATTGGTTCTCTGTTTTAACAGTTTTCTGAGTGTTTGTGCTGTTTTTATACATTTAGTGCCCAGTCCCAAGGAGTATCTTCCTGAAAATATTTTAGGTTTTATGGTTACTGAAATGCAAAATAAGCCACATTCACTTGTAAGTCTATTTTTCTCTTATTCAAGTGTTGTCTTAAAGGTATTTATTATCAAACATTTGAAGTATCTGGAATTCATGTCAGGCAAGTTGTGGAATTTCTTTCATGATATTTCTAGCATTGTGTGAATTTTAAAAGTCAAGTTACTTTCCAAGACTTGGTATTAATATTATACCCTGCAGAAAAAAGGGAAGGTTGACTTTGGGCAGACCTTTGACTCATGTGGGGAGACTCACTTGCTTTAAGTGTCTCTTAAAAGTGGCACCTCCCTCTTTTAAATTTTTTTCCTCTAAACATTTTATTTTGAGTTTTTGAGGTCTCCAGTAAAGTTGAAAGACCGTGATACAGTGGACTGTAGTAGATTCACAAGCTTCACGGTCGTCTTGTCTCTATATATTCACCCACACACACATGACATTTGTGCCAAACCCTTTGAAAACAAATGCTGTCCTGATTCTTCATTCCCAAGTAAGTGTGTCTTCCTGAGAAGAGAGGCATCCTGCTAACTGCAGTGCCAGTTACCACTCCTACGAGATTTAGCGCTAACAGTAACACTAACACACACCAGTTTCCGCTTCTCCATCTGCTTTTTCCTTTGTGGCTGTTTGTTCTAGGATCAGAAGGTCAGACCTAGCACTGATTGTCGTGTCATTAGTCTCCCTGCCTTCATTAGTCTCGTGACTTTTATGCATTTGAAGAGTCTGTGCTCAAATAGAGGACATGTCATTTAAATTTGTCCCATTACTGGTGATACTAAGTTCAGTTACCTGTCTACAGTGGTAACTGAGCCTTGCCTGAATCAGTCACTACTCTGTTGGTGTGGTTTTCTAATTACATGATTCCTCCTGCATTTTGTGGCATATATCCATCATCAGACAATAGCAAGAGACAGTTGTATTGTGAATGAGTTAAACTTCAGCTTCAGGACAGGAAGTTGGACAGTTCATTTCTGTATGTGTTAGTATTATTGGGTGTGAGGGAGGGCATCGGCTTAGGTTCTTTTCTCCTGTTCTTACTTAGGGAATAGGAGAACCCCTTTTCTGTAGGAGGATGTTGTGTTTGGATTTGATTCTCTAGGGAAATCTGTGTTTACACAGATTTTGTATTTTTGGACATTTTTGTCATCCAAAAATAGGCATATTTTCCATAAATGAATTTTGGAATACTTTGTCACCTCAGGACAGCGTAGCTGGATTTATTTCACCAAGGTGGTGTGGCTGAGTGGGAGACATTTTCCTTGGCCCTCTGGGGCAAGAATGCTCGGGCAGACTTGAATCCTGTCTTTTTTTCCCCCCTCCTAGGTCCCGTGGCAGTGCTGGTGGCCATGGTTCCGCAGCCAGAAGGAGCTGCCCACAGAGCCCCCCTACACAGCATATGTAGGTAATCTACCCTTTAATACAGTTCAGGGCGACATAGACGCTATCTTTAAGGATCTCAGCATAAGGAGTGTACGGCTAGTCAGAGACAAAGACACAGACAAATTTAAAGGTGAGTTCAGGGGATTTTTACTGTTATTGGAAGGGGAAGAGTGGGTCTAACGCGGAGTGCTCTAATTATGAAAGTGTTGGAACATTTGCCTAGTCCAGGTAGTCGAAATAAACATAGCCCTGTAACTCATAGGCCTTCAGGGAGGGGAGGTGTTTATAATCTAGCTTATAGGAAATGTGGCACATGCTGAAGTAAATCTGGAGTGTGCCGAGCCTATGTCGCGATCTGTCTCTGCCAGAGGAGTTCCCAGGAACGAAATGAACAAATGGAACTCGGGACTTTTCAGGTGTACATTGCCTTGGCTGACTCATGCATTTGGGGGTGGTTTTCCTGTGATCTAGTTTATTATGAAGTCCAAAAAGTAACCTAGTACTTGTCACTGTACATTTGTGACTTCAGCGCATGTGTTTGGGGAAATGATGGGGTCAGATTTCAGATCAAGTTAGTGTCTGTGGATTAGTCTCCTTAGGGCTCTTGAGCAGAGAAGGACTAAGAATGGAGAATCAAATGGCATTGGCGTCTCGCTGTATGAAGGGGGGTGTGCCTGTATTTAGTGCGTGATGCAGGGTCCAAGGGCATTTGGCTTGCTTTATTGACCCAGAAATGCACCCGTGAAGGGCACAGAGAGGCTGCGGTGGGGTGGGGCTGTACAGGAAGCAGCGGAGCTGCTTGGCAGAGTGCTTCTGTGTTTCTGTCGTTTCGAAAGCTTTCTCACCTAAGAACCTAGACCCTTTCATCGTATGTGATCAAATAATGAAAAACTGTGTACCTGTTAAGCTTGTAGAAGTAAGTCACACTGCGAGGAAGCGTTAAGAATTCAAATTTAAGGTACAAATATGTGGGTGAATGGTCATTACCAAGGCATTAGAATACAGGTTCTCATTTGCTGTGGACATGACCATAAAACATGATTCCCACTAACTTTTCTTTCTACCACTTTGTTAGCATTCAGCCTATTTGGGAACATTTTATCTGAAGGGAATACAAATGTGGGGGTGAAGCCAGCCTCAGGGCAAGCCAGTGGCAGCAGGTTTTAAGAGTTTGTCTCATACAAGGGGATCTTCGGCAGCTCTAGTGTGAGGCAAGTGTGAGCTCTAGAGGGACCAGGCGGCTGTTGCCTGTTTGAGTTTGGAAGTGGTGGTTTTCTCAGTTCCTCTGAACACTGAATCCACGTAGGAGAGGCATGGAAACGGAGGTGCAGTCCGAGCTGGGGACGGGGGCCTCTCCAGCCGTTCTTTGTGTGAGCAGATGGTGAACAGAAGTTAGGACCCAGGCTGTAGCGCTTGCCATCCTAGTGGGGTTTGAGGGTGAATTGTAATCATGTAGGAGGGGGAGGGGAGGAGGTAATACAGTGCGGTGTGAGCACAGAGGGCAGTGGGGGAGGGGTCTTAACCCAGATTTAGCCCAGGGGGCAAGGAGAGGGCATGGACCAGAGTGTGGAAATGCTAGTAGAAGGACAGGCTTATTCAGAGGTTTAAGCCGGGAGAGAGGGTGTGTGGTTTCCTCTGCCAGGAGTGTCCTCTGTTTACAGGCCTGTGTCAGAATCGAGCATCAAGGACTCGGGTTGTCTATAAAGCACCCAGACTAGCTGTCTTTAATTAATTAGCCTTCTGAAGAGGATGTGCTTGTTGCTGAGGGTGTATTTTTTAGCTTTGTAAAACAGATTTTTTACCAACTATCTGAGCGGTAAGTAATAGGCACCTTCAATGTAGTATTCCTTCAAAGCGTGTTTAGTATCCAGTTTGAAATCTGTGTCTTAAAGCCCCGTTAGAAGTATTCAGAAGTTATTCAGAAGTTAGGTGTCATTCAGAAGTCAGAACTAACAGCTCTTAATGACCCAAGCAAGGTTTTCATGTTATGTTTAAAAGGTAAAGCTTTATAAAAATGCTGCTGTGTCATAGGTTAGCACTTTCTGATAGAATATAATTAGGAGGAAGGACTTCCAGGCAAGTTCTATTTATTAGAAAGTAAAAGACGCACTTTCAGGTTTTGCACGTCTGTGGCCATCTAGGTGCAACAAGTGGTAGTTGTAATGTAGGGAAGCGGCACAGACAGGGCCCCGCTGTGTCTCTAACCTAGAGTTCCTGGAGGAAGTCAGGGTTTGTTTTCTCTTACAGGATTCTGCTATGTAGAATTTGATGAAGTGGATTCCCTTAAGGAAGCCTTGACATACGATGGTGCAGTAAGTATATCCGGCTCTTCTCTGTGGTGTTAGTCGCTGGATTTTTGTCTTGCCAGTACTTACCATATTTTCCCCTTATTAGCTCTTGGGTGACCGGTCACTTCGTGTGGACATTGCAGAAGGCAGAAAGCAAGATAAAGGCGGCTTTGGCTTCAGGAAAGGTGGACCGGATGACAGAGGTGATGGGTTCTTCTACAGCTGAACATGAAAGTGGCTCTGTGCCCACTGATTACAAGTCTTGTAGGTTATAGTAGACTTCTTATCTCGTGAGTCTGATTAGGTATTTATGAGCTTTTAAAAACGTGTAAAATTTTATAAAGAATGGATGATGCGTCTGCAAGCCTGGGTTTTTTTCTTCTTCCTTTTGGCAGCAAAACACTTTTCTAAAATTTCAGTGAGGGTCCCATCACATGAGTTGTACGTCTTACATGTTTGTGCAGCAAGGTAATAATCAACCTCAACTTCACTTTTTGTGCATTCTCAGGGATGGGCGGCTCTTGAGAATCTCGTGGTGGATGGGACTCCGGTATCAGCATTGAAAGTGTCACCACTTACCTTTTTGGTGGCCTTGCTGCCGTTGTATGGTTCTCGTGAGTAGCCCGCCTGGCCGGACTACTGCCTTAGATCCTCTCACAAAAGAAACTTGCCTGAAAGGTACCCAGGCACGCATTAAGCCTCTATTAGAGCGTCAGTGTTTTGGGGGAGGACTTGAAAGCTATGTCGAGGCAAGTTGCACTGATCCACCTTGTTTTGTTACCATTTCTTTGCCTGCTGCTCTTATCTAGGCCTGTGTCTCACAGTGAGTCTTTCCCCTTGGTGGGGTCTACTGTGTACGGCGTGAATAGACTTAGAGTTATTTCTGGAAGTGGTGTGGAGGCTCTCGCGGCTTACAGAAAGCCTCATGCTAGTGCTTCCTGGTGGCTCCCTCCCAGATAGGAAGTGGTCCTGCTGACCTCTCTATTTCTTAAAGGTGGACATAGTCCGCTTGACAGTTGCTTTTCTTAACTCACCGAAGCAGACTTGTGGGTACCTCCTTGTGTCGATTCAAGAGGTCAGTTTGCATTCCAGGCTTTGAAGAGTTGATGTCCTAAACATTTCTCATCTCTCTCTCTTTTTTTTTAATGATGAAAATAATTAATATTTGGTCAAAATGTCCATTGTAACCATAAGGTAGAAAATGAAGCACAGGCCTTTCCTTTCCTGTACACTGGAGCTCATCTGCACTGGCCGCCTTGTGAGAGGGGAGCATTAGTGCCTCCCCCCAACCCTGTCATCCTCCAGAGCAAAACTCGGTAGAAGGCAACGGGTAGGTGCGGGAAGAACTGGTCTTGGGAGTCGAAATTTTCTTAAAGAATTTGTTTCCAGTACTGTTTTAGCTAAACAGATGGCTACTTATATCTCTTAAATAATTTAATTACCCCGAGTCCTCTAGCCAGTCGGAAATGAGCTTATTCATAAAAGTTCAGTATAATCCAGTAAACCTGTAATTTTATGTATAAGCTAGTCTCTGATTGAAAAAAGCCGCAGACGTCCTCTCAGAGCCACCTCAGGTGGAGTCAGTGGCTCAGTGAGTGGCGGCCTCCCATCTGCCAGTTTCGCCTTCCCTGGTGCTGAAGAAACAGCAGCGCGAGCTCCCAGCCCTGGAGGTGGCCAGAGGAGCTCATGCCTTTCTGCTGTTCGCCTAGCTTGGGTTTTGTGACTCTGAAGCAAGACAGAGTGAATGTAGCCAGAGAAAGTACCTTGCGACCACCAGTGTAGACTGCACTGGGTCTGGAACCAGCAGTGCGCCGGTCAGGGGGCACAGCCTGTGCAGGTTATCTGTATAGGTAGACCTCTCTGACTCTTTGACGGTGTCTGTTTTTGACACACACTCCTTGTTAAAAAAGAAAAAAACATTCAAACAATACAAAAAATACGAAGAAGAAAGCAAATAAGGTCCCTATCAACCAGAAATAGACAGTATGTTAAACTAAACTTTGCAAAGAAAGCTCAGATGTTTCTCATGGAGAGTGTGCCTCCTAGAAATCTGTCATCAGACTTGATGGAAAGATGGTTAATGTCAGACCATGCTCTTTATTCCCCATTGCTCATTGAAGAAGAGATCTTGAAGCGAGGTTGCCGCTTGCTCTTAAGGTACACTGGCTCGTTTCCTTTCCCCTGCTGTGCTTTGTCTTATGATCCTGGACGGAGGATTGAGAGCAGTTGTGTTTATGTGCCTTGTCAGTATGGGTGTAAACCCTGAAGCAAATAATTAATCTCATTAAAGAGCAATTTACTTTCATACTAAGTGAGGAAAGGTATGGGGAAGGTACACTTCACAGTTTAGTTTGGGGAAAATGTCAGGTTAATTGTTTGAGTACTGACTAAGCCTCTTTAATGAATGGTGAATGCACTGGTTGTTAAGTGATTTCACAAAGAACCTTAGACTTGATTATATGCGTCCAAATTAGGTTTTTCCCCAGAGCAGTGCTCCTGCTGGTCTAAGTCTTTTTACAATTGTTTGCATTACTTGTTTTGTTAAAAATGGAATTGTTCAAGTTGTCTCTGAACTGAGTTTCAGATAATTTCAACGTACAGATTCCTTGCTACCTTTAAGACCAAAAGAATTAAAACCTTACCTACCATTCAAGGTAGGTGATTCTCTGTATTCACAATATTAGGTTCTTGCAAACACCCAGTTAGCAGATCCTGAGCCGTTGTTCCTAGGGGAAATACTCGCCATAATGAGGCTCAGTCTTGTGAGCCTTTAGTCATATTTTTGTCAACCAGTGATACATCACCATGTTTAATATATACATAGTTGATGGGTTAGCGGTGAACTCACAGGTGACAGCGCTGTAACCCGTGCCTGAGGAAGGCTCCTCTGACCAGGTACACCCAGCTGTTGGTCTTGGGAGCACTAGCCAGCACTTGGCACGGTCTTTAGATGCTGCTCTCGACAGCAGAGTCGCTCCCAAAGAACCCAGAAAGGCAGCGTTGAATCGGTTGTGGAAAGGGCACTCGTGTTTGAGCCGAGGCTTGTAACTCGATTGGGAATATATGTGTCAGGTGACAAGTCTTTCCCTGCCCTGTGCATGTCAGAATGACAGGAGAAGGCCCCAGGTATTGATTTCGGGATTACAAGTCAGTTTTAGTGAGTAGACAGATTTGCAGACATGAAATCTGTGAATAAGGGGGACCAACTAATGTATCAGAAGACTGTTCTTCAAGCACAGGATCCTTCTTCAGGGATAATTTCCTACAAAGCTTTGAGCAGTGACACCATCCTTGGAGTAAATAAAAGTAGTCACCTGCAGGAGCTTAAACAGAGAGGGCGAGCGCATTTGTTTAATTATAGCTTAAATTTTTATTGAAAGCGAAAGATTGTACTGTTAAAAGGTTATCTTAAAACTATTCGCCCCCCCTCCCCAATGACTTTCAGTTAAATACAAAACAAAGTTAAGGCTTAAGGTTCTTAAAAGTCCATTGAGAAAGTGTTTTTCACACTGAAGACAATTGCAGCTCACTGTAATTTTAAATAAGATGCAGTTTACTTGTGTTGGTAATCATTTTAGCGGATGCACAAAGGATTGCGGGGGTTGAGGGGGGCGCTTTGCAGCTGTAAGAGGTGTGGGTTGGATGTGCGGTTCCTGCTCTCTGACTCCCTCTTTGGGGAGGGAGTGGGCCTGATGAGGGCTTTGTTTACACAGAGGTGCTTTGCTTTTAGAATGAACCACACCTGAATGGCAGCAGAAACTGGAAAAGGGGGAGTGGTCACCCAGAGGTGACTTGGTGGTGACTTGGTGTGTTTAGTTGTCTTCAAATCTAGCTCTGTGTGTGTGTGTGTGATTTTGCATTCTAAATTGTGATTTCTAAATTTCAGGTTAATTTTTTTTAACAACTATAGATTATAATCAGAAACAATAAAATGTGCTTTGAGGAGTTTTGTTTTAAGCCTTATTAGGATATAATCTTACTGGCTTTTCAATTTTCTACAATTCAGAAAATCTGTCAGTGTTGAAATTGCCCAGCAGATTCACGTTTAAACCCGTTTTGAATGCACTTGATCTCGGAAAAATTTCTGATGCTGGGCAAACTAAGGAATTTTAAATGGAGCGCGAACAGTTCACACAGCTGTATAATCAGCTTTGAGACGGGAGTATAAAAAATCCTGTGTGGTTCTCTTCCTTCCACAGGTTTCAGGGATGACTTCTTAGGAGGCCGGGGAGGGAGTCGCCCAGGTGACCGGCGAACAGGCCCCCCAATGGGAAGTCGTTTCAGAGATGGCCCTCCCCTTCGAGGGTCCAATATGGATTTCAGAGAACCCACAGAAGGTATGATGGTGACGTGTAAACGGGTGGCAGGAGGGCGCCTTCTCGTGACGCCTTGGTAAACCACGGTGTGCTTCCCTCCCCCAGAGGAACGAGCACAGAGACCACGGCTCCAGCTTAAACCTCGAACAGTCGCAACGCCCCTCAATCAAGTAGCCAACCCCAACTCTGCCATCTTCGGGGGAGCCAGGCCCAGAGAGGAAGTCGTTCACAAGGAGCAAGAATGAGCTTGCGGTGGGGAGGGAATGGGGTGTGGGGAGCGTTCGCGCAAGACCACAGCCTGCCTAGCCCCGACCGGCAGTCCTGCAGTCACCGTTCCTGCGCCTGACCTTTGTCCTCCTTTCTTACAACGGAAACACAGAGCTTGTGAGTGCATGTCAGCAGTTAACAAGTGGTTTTTAGTACATTCTTGGCTTTGCTGTATCTGCCTAGTGCCTGTTTTGTGCTTTTTTTCTTCCCTGCCACTCCTTTCCCCTTGCCCTTCTGTCCTTTTCCCTCCCTGCTCTTGTCTCCTTCCAGCACACGAGTTGAGTTTCTCTCGAGGGGCAGAGGCGGCCGCCATGCGGGAGCTCTCTGGGTTGGAGTGCTGCTTCATTTCTCTCCATTGCTTTCGCCTTTTACTTCTGCCGCACCGGCCTTTTCCTTTGCCTTTTCTCAGTGCTTTTCTGACCTGCATGTTGAGTTCTGTATTGCTGTGGCTTCCGAGGAAGAAAGCAAGTCCCACGTTGGATAGCCCCTTGTTTTTAGTCAGCTGTGATCAACAGACAGCCTTTAGGACACCTTGCTTTCAAAACAAGGATAAAGTATCTGTTGATCTCTGCAGATTCCTTCCTATAACTATTTATAGGTAGTCCTGACTCCACTACCCGCTTCCCAGATGGGCTGTTCACGCGGAAGAGGCTCACGTTTCAGACAGCAGAACCTGAGAGAACGGTGTGAACTGTGGGTGGGGCGTGCACGCAGGAGGCAGACGGAGTGCCCTGCTGTGCGCACGTGTTTTTATCACTCTTCCAGCACTGTGTCCAGGCTGGTCTCCCTCGGGCACCAGCCGTGTCAGGCCCCTCTGGCTGGATGTGGTGAACTGCCCTCCAGCTTCCTCTCTGCTGGGCACAGAGGTGCTTTGGGGGCCGCAGGGGCGGCGCTGTGCTGGGCTCACCCCTGTGTGGATGTGGCTCCCTCTCAGACTCCCACTGTGTGTCCTGCCTCACTCTTGCTTCTCTGTCCCCCAGCATTAAGTCACAGTGAGCGCCTGTGCTTCCCACTGTCCCTCAATTTTGGAATGAAAATGGGCCTAGGATCTGGCACTTTACTCTCTCACTTGATGAATTGAGAATTTGACTATGCAGAGCTGTCAGGTAACAGGGAGGTGGCCCAAGGTCACCAGGTCTCAGCTTCAGGAAGTTCACTCCCACATAGAGTGTTCAGCTCGCACCCAGGGCCAGGCAGCTAGGCAGCAGCTTTTGAGCTCAGACACCTATGTGTGAACACATCTTTCAGCACCCGAGTCCCAGTTCATCCCACTGGGACAGTCCGGGCTCGGCTAGAGCCCCGGAAAAGAGAGACCCTCACCAGCAAGACTGGAGGGCCGGGGCAGCCGGGCCTGGGCGGTGCGCTTAGGAAACAGCTCCGCGTTAGCTGCCGCCCTCGGCTTCTCCCTGTCCCCAGGTCTCAGCAATTCACAGAACTCTGCCTCCTGTCTTTCCTTCCACCTGTCATCTTTGCTTCTGAGATAAGAACCATTTGTGTAACACCAATACTTACCTAAAGACAGACATGCATTATGTGGTTGTAATCAAACCTGATGCTTTCAGATGACCTACTTACATCTCCAATATGGAAAAGATAAGAACAAAACAAATTCACCTAAACTTCTGGGCAATCCAGTTGACTTTTAAATGTAAGAATGGAATTCCAAACACTTAACACATTCAGCTATATGACAGAAAGTAAATCTATGGATATGGTATTTTGTGAATGATCTTTTAAATAAAAGAAAACCTTACGTAATATTTAATGCTTGTCTCTCTCTCTCTTTTTTTTTTTTTTTTTACATTAAGTCACAGTGAGCGCCTGTGCTTCCCACTGTCCCTCAATTTTGGAATGAAAATGGGCCTAGGATCTGGCACTTTACTCTCTCACTTGATGAATTGAGAATTTGACTATGCAGAGCTGTCAGGTAACAGGGAGGTGGCCCAAGGTCACCAGGTCTCAGCTTCAGGAAGTTCACTCCCACATAGAGTGTTCAGCTCGCACCCAGGGCCAGGCAGCTAGGCAGCAGCTTTTGAGCTCAGACACCTATGTGTGAACACATCTTTCAGCACCCGAGTCCCAGTTCATCCCACTGGGAGCAGTCCGGGCTCGGCTAGAGCCCCGGAAAAGAGAGACCCTCACCAGCAAGACTGGAGGGCCGGGGCAGCCGGGCCTGGGCGGTGCGCTTAGGAAACAGCTCCGCGTTAGCTGCCGCCCTCGGCTTCTCCCTGTCCCCAGGTCTCAGCAATTCACAGAACTCTGCCTCCTGTCTTTCCTTCCACCTGTCATCTTTGCTTCTGAGATAAGAACCATTTGTGTAACACCAATACTTACCTAAAGACAGACATGCATTATGTGGTTGTAATCAAACCTGATGCTTTCAGATGACCTACTTACATCTCCAATATGGAAAAGATAAGAACAAAACAAATTCACCTAAACTTCTGGGCAATCCAGTTGACTTTTAAATGTAAGAATGGAATTCCAAACACTTAACACATTCAGCTATATGACAGAAAGTAAATCTATGGATATGGTATTTTGTGAATGATCTTTTAAATAAAAGAAAACCTTACGTAATATTTAATGCTTGTCTCTCTCTCTCTTTTTTTTTTTTTTTTTGAGTTTTTTAGCTGCTCATAAAACTAATTTATATTTGGAAAGTCATGTCCAGATTTAGTAGGATGTCCTGTTCAGTGGGCAAAGCCTCTACAAGATTTGTGAGCTTGTTTTAGAAGCTTGTAATGATTAGAAATGGGATGCCGATTTTTCTCTTTTTGCCCCATAAAAAGGGTTTTGGTTGGGTAATCCTGGGTGTGCCCTCATGTTAGTGCTGGGCACTGCTTCTCAGCAAGCAGATTATATGTTGAGGAGGCGCCGCTGTGTAGTTTGGTGGTTTCTGTGACCCAGTGGGCAAGGTACAGGGCTGCAGGCTGAGTTTGGGAGAGGCCCGACGGCTGGGGAAGGTGGCGAATCGGCTTACCTGACAGTGGGAGCCTGACTGCAGTTAAATCTGGAGAAATGAGCAGGGAGGGTGGGTGTGTTCCACCAAGTGCTGAGCGACTGTTGACTTCAGCTGCTCCCCAGCAAGAGGACTTGACGTCAGCTGGTGTTTCCGTTCAGAGGGGAGCGGGAGCATCCCTGAGGCTGAAAACCCTCTGCCCAGAGTTAAGCAGGTGGGACTTGGTCTCCTGGAGGGGTTTCCTGGAACCGGTGGGCAGAGGCTTGAAAACCAACTCTTGAGATGAGCAGCCGCCCCACGGATTCCGCCTTGGCAGGCCTGTGGACCTCGGAAGGGAAGGGTCCTCTAGGCCAGTTGTTCAGAGGTTTCTTGGGATTGAAGTGAGGCTGCAGGTGACGGTGCCTCCCCAGATGTGGCTGTAACTGCAGAGGTTGCTTCATAAACACCACTGTTAGAGACCACGGGAATCATTTTAGTACCTGCATCGAAGGTAGTCTTTCCCCCAAATAAGCACCTGAATAAGCAGGGTCAGTTTCGCAAATATCTGTACTATGTGAATTTTCCACAGTTCGTTCAGAGAGGCTCTTGACATCTGGTTTCTCTCTGCTATTCCTGAACTGGCTTCAGAGAAACCGATTTTAGTAGAGTGCCAAGTGAGGCCCTTTTAATAAGGGGTTCAGGTTTCTAAGAATGTTCTTCCCCTGGAGTCCATTTTGTCAAGAGGCCGAATGGTTTCTCCAGGTCCCAGGAGAGGGCAGGTTTCCACAGCAGGCTTCCAGAAGCCTGCGTTTCTCATCCTGTCTCCAGTGTTCCTTCAGGGAGGCCCCGGTGAGCTGGGAGCAGAAAGAGATCAGTGGTCAGGAGGGCTGTATGTAGAAGGAAGGTGCTGGGAAGTTAGCTAGCATTCCCTCTCAATTTGTGATTGCTAAGGATTAGCCTGGTTCTCTCCATGAAGGAAATTGCTTGGTGGAGATTAGAAGAACTGATTCCCTTGAGTTTTATAAAGCCGCTCTGGCTTGAGACCTGTTTAGAAACAGCGTTTCTTTGCTGTGTCAGGAGACGGTGCCGTGCAACCGCTAGAGACTGTGTGCCTGGTTTTTTGTTTTTTTTTTTTTTAAACAACCCTACTGTAATTAATGTCTTTTCACAAGCTGCACTTCGAGTACACTTTGGCTCCCCCTCAGTCCTCAAATTCCAAATGGCTGTTGAGGTTGTGCAGGGTCGCTCGCACTGTGACGGGGTTCGCTGTTGGGAATGACAGCCTCACTGGGACCTGACGCCCCGTGCTGTTCGCGGGGCTACTCAGCCCCCTGGAGCATGGAGTCAGCTAGCTGTTTCTGGCTCAGCTGCCACGTGCTGTCTGCAAAGCAGGACTCCTCACCAGCGCTTTTGTAGGGACATCAGGGAGGGAGACCGACAGATCACGTCCCGAGCTTTCTGACGTCACTGATGGCTGTCCTGGTTTTCCCCACCCTCCCCAAACAGTTTGCTCAGCCTGTAGGGCAGTGAATCACCCTAAAAGGTGCCCCTGAGGGGAGGCTGGGCGGACAGCAGGCTCCTCTGGGCCCCTAGGCCTGGCCACTTCTGCCCTTATTGGTGAGGAGCTTTGCTCTGTCTTTTGCATTTTCTTGGCCAATCTTTAACACCATGGAGATGTTTGCGTTGCTTTTTATTTGAGTGAGGCTAACAGGCTTAAAAACACATCTAGTATCTAAGAGTTTCCTTTTGCATTTTTTGTCATGAGAATGAGTCAGAATAATGAAAGGCTGTTATTTAATTAAAACCTACGACTAATCTCTTCCCACATCTGTAACCACACTCTAACTGTAAAATATTAAATATACAAACAAAAGCGTGCTCCTCTGCAGTGGTGGGCTCTTTGGTTTTCAGCTCGGGAACTTAGAGAAAATGTTTCCTGTACCTGTTCACCGTGGGACAGGAAGCAATAAAATCATTACTGGCCTGGAAACTTACCTTTCCTAAGCGGGATAGGGAGGCAGGGAGATCAGAGATGCTTTCCAGGTCAGCAAAGGGTTCTGTAAGTAGCACCAGGATTCCTCAGAATTACTCTTGAAATACAAAATATGCTCACCAGATTTTTTAAGTAATGTTTCAAAATATAAATGAAGATGTTACAAAGTAAAGACATGAAGTATATGAAGATTTCCTGCAAATTGGTAAGAGAAAAAGAACTTAGTGGAAGACTAAGCAACAATGAACATTCATTTCACAGAAGAGGAAATAAAGTGCTCAGCCTCAGTAGTCAAGGACCTGCATCAGGACTACAAAGAAAACAGTATTTTACACCCATCCAAACAGCAAAGATCGAGAAGCCCGACAGACCAGTTGCTGGCAAGTTTGTGGGTCTTCACATGTTACAAATGAGAGTCAGTGAGTACAGCCACTGTGGGGATTAATTTGAAATGAACATTAGCCTGAAAATTGAATGGTCCCACACTCTAGCCCAGCGGTTCCTCTCCCAGAGATGCACCCAAGAGAAATAGCCCCACAACTTGTGTTAATTTTATACATACACACACACAACCACTTTACAAATACCTATATCCAGAATAGAAAACAGTTTTTTAACTATGTTTAGCACAAGGAACTATATTGAGTATCCTATGATGAACCATAATGGAAAAGGATTTTTTTTTCCTTTTTATAAATGTGTATGTATAACTGAATCACTTTACAGCAGAAAGTTATACAACACTGTAAGTCAACTATACTTCAATTTTTAAAGTACTTTGAAGGCTAAAAAAAAATACACATAGATGACAAAAACATCACTTAATTGCGAGGGAGGCAGAAGAATGAAGGAATATTCTTGGTTCTGCTGGGCAGTGAGCTTATGATCAAAAATAAATGTCATAAATGCCTGGGCGTGAGGGGGGCAAGAGTGATTCTTGTTTGAATCGTAAAGGTTGAGGGTGGCAGCAGCTTTATAGACAGACTCCAGGGGCTTCGAGAATGTTGTATATGCTTCTCAATGTGCATATATCTGAAAAAAATCCATCACTTCCCATCAGCCTTGAAAGGATGCCCCAGAAGATTCTCAGCGTTAGAACTTAAGTTCTTAGAACTGCTGTTACTACTTAGCTTGCTTCTCTAACAATTGTGCACACAACTGACAGTCAGCTGTGAGCTGAAAAACCGGACAGTCCTGTGTGGAGTGATGAAGATGAGATGGCGGTGATGGCTGTACGGAGCTGTGAATAATTAATGCCTCTGAGGTGCCCACTTAGAAGTGGTAAAAATGGTAGATTTTATGTTACGTGTATTTTGTCCCAACTTTAAAAATTAAATACCAGAAACCACTGAATTGAAAAAAAAGAGTTGGGGGGCACTAGTATTTATATAACTGGACACAAAATGGCTAATGGTGGAGAGGGGTTGAAATGTCTAGTTTTTTAAAGCTTATTTTCTAACTCCCATCTGAATGATCTATAAATAGAACCTGGAGGAATTTGAGAATCGCCTAAAAGGGGGCAGTGGAGCCTCCTGGATTCAGGAGTGGATTCAGATTGAGTGGCTCCTTGGGTTGAGAGACCCTTGTTTTTATAGATGGAAAATGGGCTCAGAGAGGTCCTGCCACTGTGGACGGACCCTGAGAATTTGCTGGCAGTCAGCAGTCGACTCCGCATCCTGCATATATAAGGACCCCCCAGAAGCCAAAATGTGAAACAGCTCCATTCCCACTAGACATGTTGGACCTCTTGTCCATCTCTGCAGACAGAGAAACCTGGGCAAGCACACAGGCCAGGTTGGATGGAAACCAACACAGACTTGTCCCAGTGGGTGAGGAGGGGCTGAGCAGGCGGTCCCAGCGAGCCCCTGAACCCACGAGTGGTGAAAAGACAGCAGGCTTTGGGGTCTGGGTTGAAATCCAGTTTAGCCTCTAGCCAGCTTGCCTAAGAAAACAAAGGTCTTCTTGCAAGAGTTGCCAAGGAACTTAGACATAGCGCTGCCCCCACGTGGAATGAGGGAGGCAGCCGCGGTTCTTAGGCGCAGGTTTGGAACTCAGGTGAGGTTGGCTTTAGCCCTGCTGACCCCACTTGCAGGGGTGAAGACATGCAGCGCTCAGGGCCCACGAGGTAGCCCAGGTCCCCGCGCCACCCTTATCCCCCACAGGGTGGCAGCAGTGAGCACCCAGCCCTGGCAGTTCTGTTCTGCTTCCCACTGGGCCTCCCGGCAGCACTCCTAGCCTCACCTGGCCGGGCCGGACTGGGACCAAAAGAGAAATCCCGTCCCAGCAGAGAGGGACCCAGATCCGGGGAACGCAGGCTCTAAGCCAGACAGATGGGGGGTTGAGGTGCGACCCCTGTGGGCTTCCCTGGGGCCCCTAGCAGGTGGGGTGAGGGTTCAGTGGCCTTGGGCAAGTTGTTCAGCGACCACTAACAGGAGGTGCTGGGGACCTGGCCACCTGTCCAGCACCTCCTCACCGCTACGGCCGGATGCTGCGGCAGCAAGTGGAGGGAGTGGCCGGCTCTGCACCTCTATGAGCCTCATCTGGAAAATGGGAGTAAGGGGCCCCCCGGGTCTGGAGGAGCGGCCATGCGTGTCCTTCCTTCTGCCCCTCACCTGGGTCTCCCTTCCTCTGGTGCCCGTGTCTGTCCACTCTGTCCATCTGTCTTCGCCTCTAGCTGTTCATTACGTCTGCCCTGGCATGCGTCTCTCTGTGTTTGTATGTCTGTGTTTCTCTTTCTCATTCTTTAGCATGTGTATCTCTTTCTTTGTGTGTGTGTGTGTCTCTCTCTCTGGTTTTCTTTGTGTGTGTGTGTGT
>SJYC01023129.1:0-47930 GCA_006408675.1 Madoqua kirkii | reverse complement strand
TGTGTATGTATAACTGAATCACTTTACAGCAGAAAGTTATACAACACTGTAAGTCAACTATACTTCAATTTTTTAAAGTACTTTGAAGGCTAAAAAAAAATACACATAGATGACAAAAACATCACTTAATTGCGAGGGAGGCAGAAGAATGAAGGAATATTCTTGGTTCTGCTGGGCAGTGAGCTTATGATCAAAAATAAATGTCATAAATGCCTGGGCGTGAGGGGGGCAAGAGTGATTCTTGTTTGAATCGTAAAGGTTGAGGGTGGCAGCAGCTTTATAGACAGACTCCAGGGGCTTCGAGAATGTTGTATATGCTTCTCAATGTGCATATATCTGAAAAAAATCCATCACTTCCCATCAGCCTTGAAAGGATGCCCCAGAAGATTCTCAGCGTTAGAACTTAAGTTCTTAGAACTGCTGTTACTACTTAGCTTGCTTCTCTAACAATTGTGCACACAACTGACAGTCAGCTGTGAGCTGAAAAACCGGACAGTCCTGTGTGGAGTGATGAAGATGAGATGGCGGTGATGGCTGTACGGAGCTGTGAATAATTAATGCCTCTGAGGTGCCCACTTAGAAGTGGTAAAAATGGTAGATTTTATGTTACGTGTATTTTGTCCCAACTTTAAAAATTAAATACCAGAAACCACTGAATTGAAAAAAAAGAGTTGGGGGGCACTAGTATTTATATAACTGGACACAAAATGGCTAATGGTGGAGAGGGGTTGAAATGTCTAGTTTTTTAAAGCTTATTTTCTAACTCCCATCTGAATGATCTATAAATAGAACCTGGAGGAATTTGAGAATCGCCTAAAAGGGGGCAGTGGAGCCTCCTGGATTCAGGAGTGGATTCAGATTGAGTGGCTCCTTGGGTTGAGAGACCCTTGTTTTTATAGATGGAAAATGGGCTCAGAGAGGTCCTGCCACTGTGGACGGACCCTGAGAATTTGCTGGCAGTCAGCAGTCGACTCCGCATCCTGCATATATAAGGACCCCCCAGAAGCCAAAATGTGAAACAGCTCCATTCCCACTAGACATGTTGGACCTCTTGTCCATCTCTGCAGACAGAGAAACCTGGGCAAGCACACAGGCCAAGGTTGGATGGAAACCAACACAGACTTGTCCCAGTGGGTGAGGAGGGGCTGAGCAGGCGGTCCCAGCGAGCCCCTGAACCCACGAGTGGTGAAAAGACAGCAGGCTTTGGGGTCTGGGTTGAAATCCAGTTTAGCCTCTAGCCAGCTTGCCTAAGAAAACAAAGGTCTTCTTGCAAGAGTTGCCAAGGAACTTAGACATAGCGCTGCCCCCACGTGGAATGAGGGAGGCAGCCGCGGTTCTTAGGCGCAGGTTTGGAACTCAGGTGAGGTTGGCTTTAGCCCTGCTGACCCCACTTGCAGGGGTGAAGACATGCAGCGCTCAGGGCCCACGAGGTAGCCCAGGTCCCCGCGCCACCCTTATCCCCCACAGGGTGGCAGCAGTGAGCACCCAGCCCTGGCAGTTCTGTTCTGCTTCCCACTGGGCCTCCCGGCAGCACTCCTAGCCTCACCTGGCCGGGCCGGACTGGGACCAAAAGAGAAATCCCGTCCCAGCAGAGAGGGACCCAGATCCGGGGAACGCAGGCTCTAAGCCAGACAGATGGGGGGTTGAGGTGCGACCCCTGTGGGCTTCCCTGGGGCCCCTAGCAGGTGGGGTGAGGGTTCAGTGGCCTTGGGCAAGTTGTTCAGCGACCACTAACAGGAGGTGCTGGGGACCTGGCCACCTGTCCAGCACCTCCTCACCGCTACGGCCGGATGCTGCGGCAGCAAGTGGAGGGAGTGGCCGGCTCTGCACCTCTATGAGCCTCATCTGGAAAATGGGAGTAAGGGGCCCCCCGGGTCTGGAGGAGCGGCCATGCGTGTCCTTCCTTCTGCCCCTCACCTGGGTCTCCCTTCCTCTGGTGCCCGTGTCTGTCCACTCTGTCCATCTGTCTTCGCCTCTAGCTGTTCATTACGTCTGCCCTGGCATGCGTCTCTCTGTGTTTGTATGTCTGTGTTTCTCTTTCTCATTCTTTAGCATGTGTATCTCTTTCTTTGTGTGTGTGTGTGTCTCTCTCTCTGGTTTTCTTTGTGTGTGTGTGTGTGTTTTAGTGTGGACGTGTCTTACTCTCTGGCCGCCTGTGTGTGTCTGTGTTTCTCATTCTTTAGCATGTGCATCTCGTGGTGTGTGTGTGCTTCTCTCTCTGGTTGGGTGTGGGTGTGGGTGTGGGTGTGTATTTCTGTGTGTGTGTGTCTAGTGTGTCCGTGTCTCACTCTCTGGCTGCCTGTGTGTGGCTGTGCAAGCGCCCCCACTTCATTCTTCATTCCCTTTCTCCTGTCTCTCTGTGTGTCTCTCCCTCCCTGAGACGGGGGTTCACGCGTGTGTATTCAGCGTGCATGTTGGTGTGCGTTTGTGTTTCCATGTCTATCTCTGTCTCTGTGTCTCCCCGCCTCCATCTATTGCAACGGGGCCTGTCCGGCAGAGCAGCGGATGTGTGAAGGCTGATTCAGTGGCTGACAGGAAGCCCGCCGCCCTGCCTGCTGCCCGCCAGTGTCTGTGGCGTTGGCATCAGCTCGGGCAGGTGTGCGTGCTCAGGATGAGGTGGCCACGGTGAGGAGGCCCCCCGCTCTCAGGTAGGCCTTTCCCAGGGGTACTTGGAGCCTGGGCCTGAGGTCAGGGTCCTAAGGCTGCTCCCTGACACCCTGGGGGGATGGGAGAGGCCCTGGTGTCCTGGCAGGAGCGTCTGGTTGCCCACTGGGTGGGCCGGGAAGAAACCAGGACGCCCCATACCCCCTGTCCTGGTGCCCCCGGCGAGGGGCCCCTTGCCCCAGCCCCTGCAGCACCCTGGGCGCAGTTGTTTCTGGGGCTCCGGCCCCTCTCCTGCCCTCGCCTCCCCCGGCCCAGACTGCGCAGCCCTGGGAAGCACCAGAGTGGCCCCATCACTTCCAGAGACGGCTGAGGGGCCAGGACAGGGCTCCCGGGGGCTCAGGAGCTTTGGTTTCTTCATCTGTAAAATGGGACTGTGATGACCCTGCCGCGGAGCCGCGGGAGGATGGGAGAGGCGCTCCGGGCGAGGAGGCCGAGGTCCTGCCCCAGGCCCGGAGGAAGAGCTGCCCCGGCTGTCCCCACCCAGCCCCCAGCCTGGCCACCAGGTCCCTGCTTGGGGGGGTATCGAGAAGCTAGAGGCCCTGGGATGCTCCCAGTGCCCTGCTCTGTCACCTACGGGAGGCCATGGCCTTCCGCTCCCCCTCCCCTGCCCAGAACAGGAGCTTCCCTGGGCCCCGCGCCAGGCCCTGAGCATCAGCCACCTCCACTAGAGGCCTCTGGTCAGCCTCATCTGAAGGCCAGCGTTCTCTGGGGAAACAGCAAAGCCCAGCAGATAAAGCCTTCCCAGGGCTAGGATGGGAACCTCTTGACTCCGTCCCTACCCCGCAGCCTGCCCCTTGGCCCCAGAGGGCCTCAGTTTCCCCATCCACAGCAAGAGGAGGGCTGGGGGGCTGGGCAGGAGGGTCACCAAGGGCCTTTGGGGGCGGGAGGCTGGGTGCTGGGGCCGCTCAGCCCAACCCTGAGAGCTCTTCCGCCATGGGCTTGTTGCAAACCTTGTTCATCTGAAAACTGCCCACTTCCCTTTCTGCTATTTTGGCCTGCAGGCCTGGGGCTGCGGCGGCCTCCTCTCCCCTCCCCACTCTACCTAGGGCGGCCTGGCCCCCGGGGGCCCTCCTGGTGCTGCGAGGGCCCAGCCCCTCTCCTTCCACCCACCGCCACCCCGCCTGTTCTCAGATCTGGGTGGGAAAACAAGCAGAGGAGACAAACTGAGTCAGTCTTGGTCTTGGGGAAGAGGCAGTCCTAGTTTCTTCCTCAAATGAATCTTTTAAAAACCATATTGTGTGATTCTTTTTAAAAAATGTAATTTTAAAAAGGATTTACGGGAAGGAGTGTAGGCCTTAGAGTCCACCTGCCCTGAGTTCGGATCCTGACTCTGACTGCTCAGCTGTGTGACCTTGGGCAGAGTACTCCCCTCTCTGGGCCGCCCTCTCCTCCCTTGGAGAAGAAAGGAGCTGACCTCTCCGAGGTGATGCTGTGTGGCTCTGTGATAGCTGCAGGGCTGGGTACAACAGCCACGTTCGCCTTCAGATCCCAGGATCTCCCGGGGTCTCCCGGGGTCTCCCAGGGTCCCAGCACGACGCCCCACCTGGGGCAGGCTCAGGCCTGTGTGTCTGGGGGAGCAGGCAGGGAGGGCTTCAGGCAGGGTTGCCCCACGCTGTCCAGTGCAGGCCAGCCAGCCAGGATGCAGCTAACCCCTTCCCATCCCGCGGGGACCGTGATGATGACAAGTCACAGCCAACTGTGCCCCTCACCAGCCATCAGCAGCGCCTCCAGGTGTCATCTCAGCACTGGGCCTCGACGATGACCCCGAGGGTTGTGTCATTTTTCCCCCCATTAGCAGGGTGACCGGTGGCATTGGGATTCAGCTGCTGGGGCAGAATTTGTGCTCTCGTGCCCTGACCCCTTCCTTCACACAGTGCCAGGCAGGGGGAAGATGGACCAGGGCTAGGAGCATGCCTGACTGTGTGGCTCATCCCAGAACAGCAGAGCCAGGAAGCAAGAGGGCTTTCTGATGGTCGCGGGTCCTCGGGGAGGGAGGCAGCAGAGCTCAGCAGCCCAGATCCTTGGGCACTGAATGCCAAGTTGAGCATGTGGACTTGCCCCTGGGGTCTCAAGCAGACCCCAAGGGTGGCCAGTGCTGGACCCCTGTCCCACGGGAGTAACCCCCCGTGGGTCTACCCCCAAACCTCCTTGGGGGCAGAAAGAGCCTTCACTTGACCCAAAGATAAACGTGTCAAGGGTGGGCGCTTGAGGGAACTGTCCAAACCAGCTGGCCGGAAGTGCGACACACTCAGCAAGTTTCTCTTCCTGAAACACTGACTGTGGTCCAGGCTGGATGTGTGTGTACTCCCCACAACTGTTGGAGGGAGGCCCTGGCCGATCCCAGTTTTACAGATGAGAAGCCTCATCTGAAGGCCAGCGTTCTCTGGGGAAACAGCAAAGCCCAGCAGATAAAGCCTTCCCAGGGCTAGGATGGGAACCTCTTGACTCCGTCCCTACCCCGCAGCCTGCCCCTTGGCCCCAGAGGGCCTCAGTTTCCCCATCCACAGCAAGAGGAGGGCTGGGGGGCTGGGCAGGAGGGTCACCAAGGGCCTTTGGGGGCGGGAGGCTGGGTGCTGGGGCCGCTCAGCCCAACCCTGAGAGCTCTTCCGCCATGGGCTTGTTGCAAACCTTGTTCATCTGAAAACTGCCCACTTCCCTTTCTGCTATTTTGGCCTGCAGGCCTGGGGCTGCGGCGGCCTCCTCTCCCCTCCCCACTCTACCTAGGGCGGCCTGGCCCCCGGGGGCCCTCCTGGTGCTGCGAGGGCCCAGCCCCTCTCCTTCCACCCACCGCCACCCCGCCTGTTCTCAGATCTGGGTGGGAAAACAAGCAGAGGAGACAAACTGAGTCAGTCTTGGTCTTGGGGAAGAGGCAGTCCTAGTTTCTTCCTCAAATGAATCTTTTAAAAACCATATTGTGTGATTCTTTTTAAAAAATGTAATTTTAAAAAGGATTTACGGGAAGGAGTGTAGGCCTTAGAGTCCACCTGCCCTGAGTTCGGATCCTGACTCTGACTGCTCAGCTGTGTGACCTTGGGCAGAGTACTCCCCTCTCTGGGCCGCCCTCTCCTCCCTTGGAGAAGAAAGGAGCTGACCTCTCCGAGGTGATGCTGTGTGGCTCTGTGATAGCTGCAGGGCTGGGTACAACAGCCACGTTCGCCTTCAGATCCCAGGATCTCCCGGGGTCTCCCGGGGTCTCCCAGGGTCCCAGCACGACGCCCCACCTGGGGCAGGCTCAGGCCTGTGTGTCTGGGGGAGCAGGCAGGGAGGGCTTCAGGCAGGGTTGCCCCACGCTGTCCAGTGCAGGCCAGCCAGCCAGGATGCAGCTAACCCCTTCCCATCCCGCGGGGACCGTGATGATGACAAGTCACAGCCAACTGTGCCCCTCACCAGCCATCAGCAGCGCCTCCAGGTGTCATCTCAGCACTGGGCCTCGACGATGACCCCGAGGGTTGTGTCATTTTTCCCCCCATTAGCAGGGTACCGGTGGCATTGGGATTCAGCTGCTGGGGCAGAATTTGTGCTCTCGTGCCCTGACCCCTTCCTTCACACAGTGCCAGGCAGGGGGAAGATGGACCAGGGCTAGGAGCATGCCTGACTGTGTGGCTCATCCCAGAACAGCAGAGCCAGGAAGCAAGAGGGCTTTCTGGTGGTCGCGGGTCCTCGGGGAGGGAGGCAGCAGAGCTCAGCAGCCCAGATCCTTGGGCACTGAATGCCAAGTTGAGCATGTGGACTTGCCCCTGGGGTCTCAAGCAGACCCCAAGGGTGGCCAGTGCTGGACCCCTGTCCCACGGGAGTAACCCCCCGTGGGTCTACCCCCAAACCTCCTTGGGGGCAGAAAGAGCCTTCACTTGACCCAAAGATAAACGTGTCAAGGGTGGGCGCTTGAGGGAACTGTCCAAACCAGCTGGCCGGAAGTGCGACACACTCAGCAAGTTTCTCTTCCTGAAACACTGACTGTGGTCCAGGCTGGATGTGTGTGTACTCCCCACAACTGTTGGAGGGAGGCCCTGGCCGATCCCAGTTTTACAGATGAGAAAAGTGAGGCCAAGAGACCCTGAGATACAGGTAGGGGTCCCCCTGTCCAAGACCAGGGGCTCCCAACCTCTCCAGCCCTGGATGGACTTGGGCCTTGGCTGGAGGCCCAAGAGGGAGGCGGCCCTGGACCAGAGAGAGGGCGGAGGGTATGCGGCCTGGGAAGACGGTGCCCCGGCTCCTAGAGGGAAGCTGAGGTCCCCCAGAACGATATCCCAGGGGTGACCGGTCCATCCTCTCTCCTTATGTGGAGGCCACTGGGTCCCGAGGTCTGGGAATGGTGGTGTTCCCACTGACTCACTTGGTATTTGCGGGAAGGAGAGGTCACTTCTGCATGACGGGCTGCTGACAGAGGCTGGGCCCTGTACAGAGATTCCCTGTCAGCTTTGAAACGGGGATTCAGGAAGCTTGGGGTGGTGAGCGGGGCCTCATGGTATGGTGCAGGCCTCTGGGGGAGGCAGAAAGAAGGGGAGGCCTGCACAAAGCTCGGGTCTCCTTCAGCCTCGCCTCCCGCAGCTGTGAAGCGAGAAGTCTCCTCCCAGGTGGCCGAGGCGGGAGGCACAGGTGTTCACAGAGGGGATGCTCCGTAGCATGGGCTCCACGTGCCCACCGTGGGGCACAGGCCCCGCAGGACCCCGCTGCCCTCTGTCACTGTCCTTTGCAGAGGGCTGAGTCTCTTTAGAGTTGCAACAAATCTCCCTGGAGGGCCCCTCGAGAGGGCTGAACTTGCACTCAGCAGGCCTTGCTAGGTGGCTGCCTGCAGCTTCGCTGAGGCCCCGAGGCTGGGACGGGCCACTGACCACAGAGCGGCCTCTTAACCGCATCTCCCAGCATGTTCCCCCACCAGCCGCCAAAGTCCCTCTGCCCAGGCGCCCTTCTCCCCTTCCTGGTCTCAGGCCCACCTCCTCTGAGAAGCCTTCCTGACCTCCTTCCTCCCAGCTCCCAGGACAGGAGGAGCCAGAGCATCTGGGTAGACAGGCATTTGAGGAATGGAAATCGCACCCCCAGCTTCCCCGGGAGGCCTTGGATGCGAGCAGAGAATCACCCTAGGGTGGATGGGGGCTCCGGTGTAGAAGGGGCAGTGGACTCTGAGCCTGGGGAACAAAGCTGGGTTTGCAGGAGGTTTTATCACAGGATGAAAGAGCAGAACAAGCATTAGGGTCTGGAGTCCTTGCATGCGTGCTGGGTCACGTCAGTCATGCCCGACTCCTTGCGAAACTGTGTGGACTGTAGCCCGCCCGGCTCCTCTGTCCATGGGATTCTCCAGGCAAGAGTACTGGAGTGGGTGGCCGTGCTCTCCTCCAGGGGATCTTCCTGCCCCAGGGATCGAACCCTCGCCTCTTATGTCTCCTGCACTGGCAGGCAGGTTCTTTACCACTAGCACCTCCTGGGAAGCCCCTAGGGTCTGGAGGCTGGCATTCAAATCCTGCCTTTCCCCTTTGCAGCTGTGGAATTTGGGGCTTCCGTTTCTCTATTTGTGAAATGGCGCTAGCCTCTCCCTCGCGGGGTGGCTTGGTGGACTAAGCAAAGGTGTGCGTGGGAGTGTGCACTTACAGGCAGGTTTCCAGAACCTTCTAGCACTTGATGATGGCCCTGGGGGACCTGAGGTGTGGGTCTGGGGTCAGATGAGCCGACAGGGCTGGTTCTGTCCCCGTCTGGTCCCAGAGCAGGGAGGGTAGGGGACGCTGGGCTGTCAGGGGACAGTGAGGAGAGGTACCTAGCAGGGGCAGCCCTGTGGCCCCCACCCTGGCTCACAGTGCCCCCTGTCGCAGCCCTGCAGGAAGAAGAGCGCCCCGGAGTGGACATGAGCGCGGACACGGAGCTGCTGTGGCCGGGGGCGGCTCTGCTGCTGCTGCTGGGGGCAGCGGCCGGCCTGTGTGTGCGCTGTTCCCGCCCAGGTAAAGCCTGGGGGTTGTGGGCCTGTGGGAGGAGTGGGTGGTGTCCCCAGAGAGCCGCTCAGGCCCAGACCTGGCTGCTTGGAAGGGGCAGTCAGATAAGCCTGGGGGCGCAGAAGTGAAACCCAGGGACCTGGCCCCTGATCGTTCTCTGAAGACCACGGGTCTGACTCAATGGAAGTGTTGGTTCTCCGGGGTCAAAGGTGTCTGTCTGCACATGGATTGTGCTGGACAAGGGAGGGGAGAGGGGGCTGGGCTGTCTGCCTTCAGCGTCCGCTCTCCTAAGTAAATGGTGAGCAAACCTCGCCAGGGTCAGGTGGCCCCCCCAGCGATGAGTGGCTCAGCCCCCACGCCTGGTCCGAGGCCTGCCCAGGGCAACAGGGGAGATGTTTGGGCCTCGGATCTCAGCTCCCACCTGGCCCCAGGGGGCAGGGTCGGGGAACTGGCTAATCTGGTCTTGCTCTTGCAGGTGCAAAGAAGTCTGAGAAAATCTATGAGCAGAGGAGTCTGTGAGTGTCTCCCCAGCCCGGTGACGCTGTGTGTCCTGCTGGGGTGGGGGCCGTCCCTGTGGGCCTCCCCTCGGGCACCCTGCCCCCACCCCTCACCCCTTCACTTTCACCTCCTCCATGCCAGGCTCCAGGGGTCCTCAGCACTTAGGGGAGGGTGAGGGGGTGCCCAGGGACTGCCCAAACCCTGCCCCAGACTAGTCAGGGAGGGTGGGAGGCACGCTCTAGCGAGCCCAGGAGCGTCTCCAGAAATCCCCGCCGTGACCCCAGCCCAGTGGGAACTAGGCTGTGCTGGGGGGTTGATAGAGAAATCCTACCCTCAGGGACAGGGACCAGGGATCAGTTGCTGGGTCCAAGACAGCATGTGGGCATGAAACTTGGGGGGATCACGGAAGGCCTCCTGGAGGAGGCGGGAAGAATCTGAAGAGACAGAAGGGAAAAGGGGGACATTCCAGAGAGAGAGGAAACAGTGTGGGCAATCCCTGACGTCAGGCCGGGGTGGACACTGTCTCGGGTTTGATGCAGCCGGAATAAATATGTCTAGAGAGTAGTGAGCTGAATCCGGAGGAAGGAGAGTCTTGACCGTGGCCAGAGGCCTTGGCCTTTGTCCAAAGGGCCAAGGGGGGTCGCAGGGGAGCTGGAAGCAGGGCGGTGGTCAGCGGAGATGAAACACTGTCACTGGCCCCGAGTGTCAGGACCCCGGCAGGAGGGCTGCGGCCAGCGGTGTGCTGGTGGAGGGCTCAGAGACCTGCGTGCACACACGTGCACAGGCCTGCACGCCCACGCACACCCACTGGCTCCTCCAGCGCTCATTCATGCATGCACTTCTCACACACACACACAGCGCCTGCTTGCACGCCTGGGCAGGCACTCACATACAAAGTAGCTCACACACCCTCTTCTCATTTCCTTTTGCAACTGAAAAACCACAGTGAGATTTGAAAATAAAATTTTCCCATCCATGCCCACTCCAGGGGCTGGGGCTAGACCTTTCCAGCCTTTTGGGGTCCCTTGGTCCTCTGGCTCGCCAGCCAACAACGTCCACCAAGGGGATGGACTGGACTCCCCTGGTGCCCTCCCCACTGGCCACACCCCTGGCCCAAGGCAAGTTCCTCAATATCTTCCCTCTCCCCTCCTCCCTTAGTCCCTGCCCACTCCAGTCCCTCGATTAATCTTAGAACTGAAGATCCTCAGAGGCACAAGCTAAACCTCCCCATGTGGTAGGTGGAGAAAGAGGCCTGAGTGGGAGGAGATCAGAGGGGAGACTTAGGCTCTCCCCACCTCACTTGGGTTCAGTCCTACCAGCCTATGCCAGGCCCAGCTCCTGTATCATTTCCTCTGGGAAGCCATGCCAGACTCTCTCCTGTGGATTTAGGGCCTTGTTCCTAAATCAGATCACTTTCACCCCTCAGGAGCTCCTGGAAGACTGGACCAGGCTGCCATTCTGGTCCGTGGAAGAAACCCAAAAGGCTTTTATAATTAGCGAATCTGCTCCACTATCCTTAGTGGTGGCATTCATTCCCAAAGGCGCTTCACGGGCCAAAATGTCAGCTAAAGCTCCAGCCCTCATCTCTGCATTCCATGCAGCAGTAAGAATGAAGAAGGAAGACAAAAAAAGTGGGTGGTGTCCCCAGAGAGCCGCTCAGGCCCAGACCTGGCTGCTTGGAAGGGGCAGTCAGATAAGCCTGGGGGCGCAGAAGTGAAACCCAGGGACCTGGCCCCTGATCGTTCTCTGAAGACCACGGGTCTGACTCAATGGAAGTGTTGGTTCTCCGGGGTCAAAGGTGTCTGTCTGCACATGGATTGTGCTGGACAAGGGAGGGGAGAGGGGGCTGGGCTGTCTGCCTTCAGCGTCCGCTCTCCTAAGTAAATGGTGAGCAAACCTCGCCAGGGTCAGGTGGCCCCCCCAGCGATGAGTGGCTCAGCCCCCACGCCTGGTCCGAGGCCTGCCCAGGGCAACAGGGGAGATGTTTGGGCCTCGGATCTCAGCTCCCACCTGGCCCCAGGGGGCAGGGTCGGGGAACTGGCTAATCTGGTCTTGCTCTTGCAGTGCAAAGAAGTCTGAGAAAATCTATGAGCAGAGGAGTCTGTGAGTGTCTCCCCAGCCCGGTGACGCTGTGTGTCCTGCTGGGGTGGGGGCCGTCCCTGTGGGCCTCCCCTCGGGCACCCTGCCCCCACCCCTCACCCCTTCACTTTCACCTCCTCCATGCCAGGCTCCAGGGGTCCTCAGCACTTAGGGGAGGGTGAGGGGGTGCCCAGGGACTGCCCAAACCCTGCCCCAGACTAGTCAGGGAGGGTGGGAGGCACGCTCTAGCGAGCCCAGGAGCGTCTCCAGAAATCCCCGCCGTGACCCCAGCCCAGTGGGAACTAGGCTGTGCTGGGGGGTTGATAGAGAAATCCTACCCTCAGGGACAGGGACCAGGGATCAGTTGCTGGGTCCAAGACAGCATGTGGGCATGAAACTTGGGGGGATCACGGAAGGCCTCCTGGAGGAGGCGGGAAGAATCTGAAGAGACAGAAGGGAAAAGGGGGACATTCCAGAGAGAGAGGAAACAGTGTGGGCAATCCCTGACGTCAGGCCGGGGTGGACACTGTCTCGGGTTTGATGCAGCCGGAATAAATATGTCTAGAGAGTAGTGAGCTGAATCCGGAGGAAGGAGAGTCTTGACCGTGGCCAGAGGCCTTGGCCTTTGTCCAAAGGGCCAAGGGGGGTCGCAGGGGAGCTGGAAGCAGGGCGGTGGTCAGCGGAGATGAAACACTGTCACTGGCCCCGAGTGTCAGGACCCCGGCAGGAGGGCTGCGGCCAGCGGTGTGCTGGTGGAGGGCTCAGAGACCTGCGTGCACACACGTGCACAGGCCTGCACGCCCACGCACACCCACTGGCTCCTCCAGCGCTCATTCATGCATGCACTTCTCACACACACACACAGCGCCTGCTTGCACGCCTGGGCAGGCACTCACATACAAAGTAGCTCACACACCCTCTTCTCATTTCCTTTTGCAACTGAAAAACCACAGTGAGATTTGAAAATAAAATTTTCCCATCCATGCCCACTCCAGGGGCTGGGGCTAGACCTTTCCAGCCTTTTGGGGTCCCTTGGTCCTCTGGCTCGCCAGCCAACAACGTCCACCAAGGGGATGGACTGGACTCCCCTGGTGCCCTCCCCACTGGCCACACCCCTGGCCCAAGGCAAGTTCCTCAATATCTTCCCTCTCCCCTCCTCCCTTAGTCCCTGCCCACTCCAGTCCCTCGATTAATCTTAGAACTGAAGATCCTCAGAGGCACAAGCTAAACCTCCCCATGTGGTAGGTGGAGAAAGAGGCCTGAGTGGGAGGAGATCAGAGGGGAGACTTAGGCTCTCCCCACCTCACTTGGGTTCAGTCCTACCAGCCTATGCCAGGCCCAGCTCCTGTATCATTTCCTCTGGGAAGCCATGCCAGACTCTCTCCTGTGGATTTAGGGCCTTGTTCCTAAATCAGATCACTTTCACCCCTCAGGAGCTCCTGGAAGACTGGACCAGGCTGCCATTCTGGTCCGTGGAAGAAACCCAAAAGGCTTTTATAATTAGCGAATCTGCTCCACTATCCTTAGTGGTGGCATTCATTCCCAAAGGCGCTTCACGGGCCAAAATGTCAGCTAAAGCTCCAGCCCTCATCTCTGCATTCCATGCAGCAGTAAGAATGAAGAAGGAAGACAAAAAGGGTGCATCCCAGTTGGGACTGCCTCCTTATTTAGGTTTCACACGTAGAATATTTAATTTCTATTTCTGTATACCCTATATCAAGCTTACCAACAAACATTTGATTTCCATCTGTCATCACACAGTTCATCCCCTTTACCAATTTTGCCCTCTCAACTTTGCTCAACACTACTCTTCTTTCTGTATCTACAAGTTAGTTTTTGTTTAATTTGTTCATTTATTTTGTTTTTTTTGTTTTTTATATTTCACATATGAGTGAAATCATATGGAATTTTTCCTTCTCTAACTTATTTCACTTAGCATAATGCCCTCAAGGTCCAACCACATTGTCACAAATAGCAAGATTTTATCTTTTCATGGGTAAATAGTATTCCATGATGCATATACGCCACATCCTCTTTCCTCAGTCATCTACGTGTTGATGGACACTGAGATTGTCTCCGTGTCTTGGCTGTCGTAAATAGTCTGCAGCAAACACAGGGGCACACATTTGTTGTTATTGTTCGGTTGCTAAGTCGTGTCAGACTCTGCAGCCTCATGGACTGCAGCATGCCAGGCTCCTCTGTCCTTCACTATGCCTCAGAGTGTGCTCAAATTCAAGTTCATTGAGTCGGTGATGCCATCCACCCATTTCATCCTGTGCCTGCCTCCCCCTTCTCCTCCTGCCCTCAATCTCTCCCAGCATCAGGGTGTTTTCCAGTGAGTCAATTCTTCGTATCAGGTGGCCAGAGTATTGGTGCTTCAGCATCAGTCCTTCCAATGAGTATTCAGGGTCGATTTCCTGTAGGATTGACTGGTTTGATCTCTTTGCTGTTCAAGGGACTCTCAAGAGTCTTCTGCAGCTTTATATATAGTTTTCAAATTAGTTATTTCATATTCTTTAGATAAATACCCAGAAATGGGATTGCTGGATAATATGGTAGTTTTATCCTTAGTATTTTGGGGCACCTCTATATTGAATTTATAGTGAGTATACTAATTTATATCCCCCCTCAATAGCACACCACAAAGGGTTTCCTTTCCTCTACATCCTTACCAACACTTTTTGTTTCTTGCCTTTTTGATAATATTGTTTTTCTATCAGTCTAAGTTGAAACTTCACCATGGTTTTGATTTCCACTTATTTCCTTCATAATTAGTGATGCTGAACATCTTTTCATACCTGTTGACCATTTATAAGTCTTCTTTAGAAAAATGTCTGTTCAGTTCCTCTGCCCATTTTGTTAATCAGGTTGTTTTTTGGTTGTTATGAGTTGTTTATATATTTTATTATATGGGACATTAACCCCTTATCAGATATATCATTTGCAAATAGCTTCTCCTGCTCGGCAGATGGTTTTTGATTTCATCAGTGACTTTCTTGGCTGAGCAAGTTTTTAGTTTGATGTCGTACATTTATTGAGAAATAGAGCCTTATAGATGGATGTGTGATTGTCTAAATATAAATCAGGTTCTGTTTGAAAGGAAGAAAGTGATAGTTAGATGCCTAGCTGTGTTTGCTAAGCCCTGAAGTTCCTCTAAGCCCTGAAGTTGCCTCATCCGTTACTGGGGAATAAATGGTATGTTTGAACATCTCCAGGACACTGTGCTCTCAAAGGAATCTTTAACATTCCTGGAGTGGTAGGTGGTCGGGGCAGCCTCTTTGTTGCTCCTGGGTGAAGTCACCACCAGGCCCCTGAGCAACTCTCCCAGCCCTGCCCACAGACCTTCCTGACCATCTACGTGTCTGGTTGGCTCCAGCCCAGGCCCATTTGAGAAGGGTGGGCACCGGTGGGCAGGCAGGGGAGCTGTATAGACAAGGAGACCATCAGGAAGCCCGGGATCTGAGTCCTGGAGGGCTGGCAGCATCCCCTCACTCTCGCCGTGGTCTGTCCCTCCCTGTCCATCTGTTTTCTCTGTCCCTGGGGCTGTGGGAAGCCAGGCCCTGACTCAGCACAGCTCTGTATGTTTCCAGGCAAGAGAATCAGCAGAGCTTTGCAGTGGCCCGGACCTACACCCGTGAGTCCCCTGGCAGACGGGTCCCAGGCTGGGCTCAGGGTTGGGGGTGTCAGCCTCAAAGTCCCTTTCGTCCTCATTGTTGTGAGGCTGTGGCCAGGCCTGATCTGGCTGGGTGATGGGCTGAAGGGACACACCGGCCAGCTGGTCTGGGGCCCGGCCAATACCCCCTCATCCTTTGCAGTGGTCAGGGAGGCCTGGCCCGGGGACACGGCCTCCAACATGGACTTGACAAGGTAGGAATGAGCCCCCAAACCCACACCCAAGGGAGGTGATGAGGAGGGCCCTGGGCAGTCCCCACCTGGCAGAGCCCAGGCCAAGGCCCTGCTCCTTCCTTAGACTTCAGAGCCCCAGTTCTGATTCTGAGGGCCTCACCAGGGGAGCTGTGGGCTCCAAACCCCCAGGAACCCCAGGGGCCTCCTCCCAGCCCCCTCTCAGCCCTGACCCCGCTCCCATGCAGGAAGGACAAGCAGTTGCGGTTCTCCCCTAGCCTCGAGGGTGAGTGACCTGGGACACAGGGGTGGGGGCTGGGGCAAGATGGATGGAGACAGGTGAATACCTGGTGGGACAGGTACTAAGCACGAGGCCTTCCCAGAGGAGAGACATGCCAGCTGGGCTGGGAGGCCTGATGGCTGGCCCAGTGGGGCGAGGGGGCAGAGAGCAGGTGTGAAGGTGTGAAGACCGGGAAACACCTGGAGGGGCCCGGGCTGGGGAACCAGCATTGAGCCAATGGGCCTGGACTTTCTTCCAGATTCTTCATCCCCCAGGTACCAGTACTTCAGCAAAGGTAGGTGGGTTCTGGGCAGGAGGGGGCTGTGGTGCGGGCCCACAGCCCCTGCTGCGGCCTGATTCTCGCCCCTCCCGCAGGAAGCAGACCCAGATCTGAGGAAGCCAACATGTGAGCGGCCTTCTGCGGGCCCTGGCCACCTCCGCCCCGCCCTCAGCTTCCTTCTAGGAGAACGGCCTCCTGCCCTGGAAACCCGCGGGCCCGGGCAGGCTCCCTGCAGCACCGTGGCCCTCAGAGGACCGCGGCTTCGTGGGGACGAGGCCGGGGCAGGGACGCTGCCGGGGCAGGGACGCAGCCCTGCTCGGGGGCGGGGCCGCCTGGGTGGGCGGGGCTCACCCTGCGCAGGCGGACCCTCGGGAGGAAGTGGCCCCAGGACGGCTCCTCCTGGCCTCCCTGTTGGGCAAACTGAGGTTCGGGGCGGGAAGCGACTTGCCTGACGTCACTCGGCGCGGTGGCTAGAGCCAGGCCGCCATGCTCTCAGCCCCAGGGTGGGTCAGGGGTGAGACCCTGGCTGAGCCCCGCACGGCTCCGGGGGGAGTGACGACGGGGGGCAGCCGTGGTCTCACCGCCCCGCACGCGAAGCCCCCACCCCCACCACGGGCCTGCCCCGCAGCTGGTACTGTGTCTGTGTTTTTTTTGTCAGAGACCCCACCTCCACGGACTATTACAATTACGACCCGTTCCAGAAGCCCGTGGAAGGTGAGGCAGAGGAGGTAGCGAGGGCAGGTCAGCTTCAGAGGCTACACTCTCAGGGCTGGGCCAGAGAGGGTTCAGAGGACCCGGGAGGATGAAGAGGACCGGGGAGGAACGAGGAGGATCTGGGAGGACCGAAGAGGACCAGGAGGACCTGGGAGGATCTAGGAGGACCGGAGAGGACTAGAGGAGGACCTGGGAGGAGTGAGGAGGCTGGCACTGCGGGGAGGAGTGAGGAGGCTGGCACTGCGGGCAGGAGCTCGGGCAGGAGCTGAGATACAGAGGAGGGCAGGGGTGGGAGGGAGCAAGAGTCGGGGAGCAGAAGGGGCGCTGAGGGCAGGGAGCGGGGGCAAGCTGGCCCCCTGGTCATTCAGGGGCCCCCTCAAGGCTGGGGACACACGGGTCCTTGGAGGGAGGCCCTGGAAGGGGCAGACTTGCTTGAAGGATGCCAAGCCCTGCTAGCCCTGAGGGTGCTGGAACCCGGGGCTCTTAACAGCTTGGCTTTGCAGAACGAGAGGGTGGGCAGTGCCTGCTGAGAGGGGCATAGGCCTGCACCCCCGCCTAGGCTGAGCTTGAGTGGGAGTGAAGGTCTTCTTCTCCCGCTCTGTGTTCCTATACTGGGGGGAAAGCCCTCACTTCTCAGAGCCTCTTCAACAAAGATGGAAGCTGGGTGGGGTGGTGTTTAGAGCTTAGCTTCCTAGTTGGGCTGTGGGGGTGGGTTGCAATCACTCGGCGCGGTGGCTAGAGCCAGGCCGCCATGCTCTCAGCCCCAGGGTGGGTCAGGGGTGAGACCCTGGCTGAGCCCCGCACGGCTCCGGGGGGAGTGACGACGGGGGGCAGCCGTGGTCTCACCGCCCCGCACGCGAAGCCCCCACCCCCACCACGGGCCTGCCCCGCAGCTGGTACTGTGTCTGTGTTTTTTTTGTCAGAGACCCCACCTCCACGGACTATTACAATTACGACCCGTTCCAGAAGCCCGTGGAAGGTGAGGCAGAGGAGGTAGCGAGGGCAGGTCAGCTTCAGAGGCTACACTCTCAGGGCTGGGCCAGAGAGGGTTCAGAGGACCCGGGAGGATGAAGAGGACCGCGGAGGAACGAGGAGGATCTGGGAGGACCGAAGAGGACCAGGAGGACCTGGGAGGATCTAGGAGGACCGGAGAGGACTAGAGGAGGACCTGGGAGGAGTGAGGAGGCTGGCACTGCGGGGAGGAGTGAGGAGGCTGGCACTGCGGGCAGGAGCTCGGGCAGGAGCTGAGATACAGAGGAGGGCAGGGGTGGGAGGGAGCAAGAGTCGGGGAGCAGAAGGGGCGCTGAGGGCAGGGAGCGGGGGCAAGCTGGCCCCCTGGTCATTCAGGGGCCCCCTCAAGGCTGGGGACACACGGGTCCTTGGAGGGAGGCCCTGGAAGGGGCAGACTTGCTTGAAGGATGCCAAGCCCTGCTAGCCCTGAGGGTGCTGGAACCCGGGGCTCTTAACAGCTTGGCTTTGCAGAACGAGAGGGTGGGCAGTGCCTGCTGAGAGGGGCATAGGCCTGCACCCCCGCCTAGGCTGAGCTTGAGTGGGAGTGAAGGTCTTCTTCTCCCGCTCTGTGTTCCTATACTGGGGGGAAAGCCCTCACTTCTCAGAGCCTCTTCAACAAAGATGGAAGCTGGGTGGGGTGGTGTTTAGAGCTTAGCTTCCTAGTTGGGCTGTGGGGGTGGGTTGCAAGGCCAGGGTACCGGGCTCTGATATGCCACACCCAGCCTCGGCCCCTGGGCAGAGGATCCTCAGCCTGCCCCCACTGCCTGAAAGGTTAGGCAGGTTCCTGTCTCCTGTGCCCCCAGTGGCTCTGTCTACCCTTCTTGCCTGCATAGAGATGGGTCTCTCTTCTCTTTAACTATCCACGGTGGGCCTGCCCCTCCCCAGAGCATTCACGGGTAGCTTTGAAAGACAGCAGGAGCCCAGGGTGGAAGCCACGGAGCCAGGCCTGTGCCCATTAAGAAGCTTGTCCAGGAGAATGTTCAAGGCCCTGCGGGACCCAGAGAGGGCTTGATGAGACAGAGGAAAGGAGGAAGAGCCAGGCTTGCAGGCTTGCCGGGCAGGACCCACCAGCACCCCCTACCCTCTCCCCTCTCCTTGGCAGATGATGACACCAATTCCTATGAGAACGTGCTCATCTGCAAGCCAAAGAGAATGGACTCAGGTAAGGTTATGCTGCTGGGGTCTGGAGCTCCTGCTGCAGGGTTCACCAGGACTAGACCTTGTGTCCCGGGAGGAGGCCCCATCAGTCCCTGGATCTCCCTCCCTCCCTCGAGGGTCTGCCAAGCACATGAAGGAGCAGGCTGCCCCCCTAGAGGGGCGGCCACGGCACCTCACCGGCCTGAGGAATCGCCATGGTGGCTGGCCCTTCCCCAGCCCCTGTCCTGGTGCTCTCCCTGCAGGGGACGAGGGGTCTGAGGATTATCAGAACTCAGCGTCCATCCAGCAGTGGCGAGAGTCCAAGAGAGTCGTGGGTATGTGGCCGGAGCCCAGGCATTCCTGAATGGTTTCCTTCAGCTGGCTTGCATTGGAGAGGGGCCGCCCTAGCCTGGGACACACAGTCAGGGGGAGGGGGAGAGAGGGGCACTTAGGGGATCTGGGAGGACGAGGCCAGGTGGGCTCCCCCGAGGCCTGTCCAGCTGATCCCACGGCGAAGCTTCTGGTGCATCAGCGGCTGTAGCAGCTCAGCCTGCTGGCAGGACCTCCTTTGGCAGCACCGTGGCCTCTGAGGTTGGGTCCTCCTGGCCGCCTGCCCGTCCATCGGCTTGGATGGGATCGCACCTACCCTGCTCCGGGCGGGACAGACTGCCAGCGGATCCCAGAGGGGATGGGACGGACACACCGCCCAGTGTAGCCTTTCCCGTGGGCTGTGTGGTGCCATCTGCGGAGACAGGGCCGGGCTGAATGTGTCCATGCGAACCCTCTGACCGTCTGCCCACGGATCTGCAGAGCCAGCCCCACAGGAAGTGCCACTTTCCCTGGCAGGAAGCCCAGACGAGGACGGGGAGCCCGATTATGTGAACGGGGATGTGGCGGCCACCAAAGCTTAGGGAAGAAGGTGCCTGGAGGAAGGTATGGTCCCGCTGGTGGGCTGCATGAGGGGGATCACAGCCCCAGGGAAAGGCAGAGCAGCGGGGCTGGAGGAGCCACAGCAGGGGCTGTGCACAGCACTCACGGGTACTGAAACGGAGTGGCTTCTTGGGGCATTGGACCTCCCGACAAGTCCCTGCCCACCCCCAACTCTTGTGGCTGGCGTGGTGAGGTAACATATTTACAGCAGACACAAACTCTCAGCCCCGGGGTTGTCAGGCAGGGCAGGCTGGTGAGTCTGGGTGGGCCTCTGCAACCTTGGAGGGTGATTTAACCTCCCATGACCCACTTCCTCGCTTGCAACGTGGAGCTACTGGGACCTGCGTCTTAGATGGGACACGCAAGACCCACATGGAAAGCAGGGCCGGGGACTTCCCAGGTGGTCAGGTGGTTAGGACTCCATGCTGCCTCTGCAAAGAGCGTGGGCTTGATCTCTGGTGGAGGGATTGAGACCCCACATGCCACATGGTGCAGCCACACACACAAAAAAGAAGCTGCAGGACCAGGATGACTTGGCCATGTTGGACTCAGGGATGAGGTGGGATGGGGGGCTGGTGATGGTGCCAAGTGCTCACACACCACCCCTTGGCGCCCCCCAAGGCACAGAGAGGACAAGCCACCTGCTGAGGTCCCACTTAGAGTGCATGGAGGAGGGGATGGACACAGGAACGCGAAGATGTAGGAGCCCGGGCCCTGCCTCAGGAAGGGAAGGAGTCGACCCAAGGGTCCTGAAAAGGCTGCCTGAAGTCCCGATCTGGGGGACACGGGCAAGCCTGTCACACTGGGGGCAGGCCTGGGCCGTTTGAGAAACCAGCAATAGTATCAGCTATAGGCGTTTAAGCCCAAAGGGCAGAGCCCATGGTTCATTCATTCACCCCGCACCTAGGGGGCACCTGCCAGGGGCAAATTCTGCCTTAGGGGCTAGGGACACAGTGATAAAGAGAAGATACATAAATCCTTGTCCACTTAGAACTTCCATTCTGATGGGAGAGAGGAAGCAGGAGAACTAGCTGGACGAGGAGAGGGGAGAAGAGGGAAGGGAGGAGAGGGGAGGGGAGAAAGGAAATTGAGCAGTTAGGATGTTAGGGGTGGGGAGAGGCAGGAGGAATGTGGTGGGGGAGGGAAGAGTGCCGTCATTTAAGCTGGGAGGCGGAGGTCTTTCAGAGCTCCGCTCCTCACTCTTCTGGGGGAGGGAAGGACCCCTGACAGGAGCCTGATTCCTACAACAGGAGGGGAACAGAACAGAGCGATGGGGGAGTGGCACAGGTGGAGGGCAGGGCCAGCAGCTGGGTTTTTTCTGAGATGGGAAGAGTGACTTGCTGTTTCTTGGGTATCACTGCCCACCACTACGTAGAAACGTGAATACAGGGGACAGGGAGGCAGGGAGGCCAGTGCCTTCGGGCAGGAACCTGGGAGGCCACGGTGGAGGCAGACCGTTTGTGCAGCTGCCAGGTGGAGTGAGCATTGAAGAGGCCTGGGGGTTTTGCCCGAGTCAAAGGAGAAGGCATCACTATTGGTAGCTGAGATCAGGGAGGCGACCAGCAGAGCAGGTTTTGTGGGCAAGGCTGGTTTCTGTCTGGGCCTGCTAAGCTGGAGATACTGTGCAGGAGGTTGTACGAAGTGGGGAGTTAAGAGCCCTGCGTCTGGATTCAGGGAGAGGGCAGGACCAAAGGGGCTGTGCAGGTTCCTAAGAGGAAAGAAATTAGAGTACGCTGTCTGACAAATGGTACGGGGAGCCTTAAGTTTGGGGTCGGACTCTGGCTGGCTGGAATTTACACCCTCGACCTCGCACACGAGGTCTGAACTGCACAAGCTGGAGTCCAAAGTGGCCTGACAAGGCTGGAGAGGCCTAATCCCCGCGTTCAAGCAGGTGGAAGGGCCACCAGGCAAGGCTGGGGGCAGAGTGGAGTTAGGGCCTGGCACCTCTGGTCAAGTCTCTTCAGGAATTCAAACAAAAAGCAGGCACCTCCCTGGTGGTCCAGGGGTTCGGACTCTGAGCTTCTATGGGGATTCATTCCCTGACTGGGGAACTAAGATCCCCAGCCTTTCACCTTAAAAAAAAAAAAAAGGCAGAAGCTCCTGGCTCCTGGAATAAAAAACACGCTCGTTTGATGGGCAGGGTCTCTGCTCACTGACCATCACTGTGTATCCCCCTGGGGCCAAGGGGACAAAGCATCAGGCCAGGCAAACCTTTCCCTCTTTAACAAATACCTTTCCTCTTCATTGAAGGAGCCAGGGAACCATTTGTCACCTCCTCAGGACCAACTCCAGAGCCTCTCAACTTCTACACTCCCTACTGCACTCCTGGGAGGGGCGTCAATGTGTCCGGAGGACCAGCTGGCTGGCCACGGGCATCCGGCCCAGGAAAGGACAGTTATACAGAGCCAACCTCTGACCGGCTCCCACGGGCAAGGCAGGAGCCTGGGGTCTGGCAGCTCCCTCGGTGGTCCCGAGCCCAGAACTGGGGGCAGCCGCATCCCCCTACCTGCATTGAAAACATCATACTACATGGGTGTTCGTGTCCTTTTTTTTTTTGCTTTGGATTCTGATCCCAAATTGCTTAGAACGCTGGTTGCCGGGATTTCGTGATGGATAAGCTTGTACAGTTAATTTATGCAGGTGGAGTCGTATTTAATATTTTGCGTTTCAGGGCAGAGGCTGTGTAATAACTCGTCTCCTGTAAGCATTACGTGCACTTCACTTCGACAGCTGGGGGTGCCCTGGCGCTCCTCTCTGTGGGCCTCGGTTGACTGAAGCAGAGATGAAGCCGTGGCTAACCTCTCGTGGGAGCGTCCGCTGCGGGCAGCCTGCGGAAGGGGCAGGCGGGGAGGAGTGGCCAGGCCCTGGCTGACCAGGCAGGAACATGACTGTCTCACAGGACAGGCGGGAGCCTATGGGACCTTCTGCCTCAGAAAAGCCAGAGTCAGGGAGACAAAGCGCCTCCTCCCACCGAAACGTCTCAATAAACATTTCCAGTTTAAGAGCAGTGATTTTCCTGTCTGCTTTCCCCACCTCACTGGAACCTTCTAAGGCGATGAAGGTCAGGCTTGTTTCATACAAAGGGGCCCTGAGGGACGTCCCAGGTGGTCCAGTGGCAAAGACTCTGTGTTCCCAATGCAGGGGACCTGGGTTCCATCCCTGCGGTCAGGGATGCCCCCAGGCCGCAACTAAGAGTTTGCGGTCTCAGCTAACGAAGTGCCGCATGCCACAAAGATGGATGATCCGGCATGCCTGACCTGGCGCAGCCAAAGAAATACTTAAAACAACCCTGAGATCTGGAGAGAAGGCTGGGGACAAGAACCTCTTTCCAGATGTCTCATCAGACATGAGACAGTTCTTTCCATGAGAAGTTAATGCTGCAAGTTTGGAAATTAGAGGAAAAAAACCATCTAGGATATAGCTGTTGGCCGCCCGTCCCTTCACGCCCTGCAGCCCAGCCTCACCTGTGGGGAGGACAGCTTAGGCCTGAGCATAGGTGCGGCGGGGCTGCGGTGAGGCTCCAGCGAGAGGGGGCCTGCCCCGCCAGTGTGGGAAGCTGGAGTGTCACCTAAAAAAATGGGCGCAGGCATCCCTTTGCTTCCCAGGGATCCCAAAGCTCCAGACAAAAAGTAAGACTGAAGAGGCAGGCAGTTCTCTCAAGCTCAGCGTTTTCGCTGCAGGGGCCTGGGTTCAACCCTTGGTCAGGGAACTAAGATCCTACAGGCCACGCGGTGCGGCCAAAAAATTCATAATAAATAAAAAGACTGAGAAGATGTGCTGAAGTATTTTATAAAATTTCTGCTTGTAGTTTTTGAGGACCTTAAATTTTTTCTTCCCCCTCTTAAAACCCTGACCCAAAGAGCCAGTGACTTGGGAGGCTTTCCTGTGACCATGTGGCAGCAACGTGGTCTTGACGCGTGTCTAACCCACCTGGGGATCTGCTTCAGAACAAGCTGGGCGTGGGGTGGTAGGGTTGCTGGGCGGGAATACAGAAAGAACAAGACAGGAACGTGTTGGCAAAACTGTTGAGATGAGTTATGTAAAAGTTCACCATATCATTCTCTGTATTAGCTATAATGATTATTTTCCATAATTTTTAAACATGGGAAAGAAAAAAACAGCATTTTGCCAACAAACAAACAAAAAACCAATTCTACAAAATTCACTGGGATATTCTAAAGCAAATGATACACCTGGCTACACAGAAAAGGTGACTTGGAGGCAGGTTCCTCCAGGTCTATCTGCACTATCCTCCTCAGTGACTTTTTTTTTTCCCCCCAATTTACTTATTTTTTTAAATTTTCTGGCTGCCCCTCAAAGCATGCTGGATCTTAGTTCCCCGATCAGGGATCAAATCTGTGCCCCTGGCAGTGTAAGTCCAAAGTCTCCACCACTGGACCGCCAGAGATGCCCTCCTCAGTGGTTCCTGCCAAGCCCTTTCTGAAGGGCTCAGGGCCCTGGGCTGTTCTGACAGGCTGGTAAATTACAGCAAACCCTGCCTCACCCTGTGGGATTGTCCTTACGGCTTCTTGCAAAACTGAGATTAGCCTGTCCAATCTAATATGAAAACCACCTCTCTACCTGCAGGACACTAGGGGTATACCTGGGAGATAGGAAGCTGGTTTTCCTTGTGGCCTGGCACTGCCACCCTTCTGCCACAAAACTGTAAAGTTTTATTAGTAAAATGCCAACACAAGCACAGATGGGGGGCCATGTCCTGGAGGGTCTCTTCCCACCCCATCGTGAGTCTGAGGCTGAGTCTGAACACTCCACAAGCAGGGGGGACGTGCTGGAAGCAAGGTGAAGACCAGGAAGATGCGCTCCAGGGCATCACTTTTTCCAAACCAAAGGCTGTGACTCTCAGCAATAAGGACTCTCGTAACCCAGCAAGAGAGGCTTCCGCTCTAACTGGCCACTGGGGCCATTGTCTTCTGACACAGCCTGGCCAGGAGCCCTGCCATCTGCAGAAGGGAGTTCACACCTTCCGCTATTTTCATATGCGTGTATCCAATTTCCTAGGGGGAAAAAAAATCCAACTTAAATCTGGCTAATAAGCGAGGGAAGAGTTTTAATTTTTAAAACCTGAACATGTGAACCAAAGGTTTGCTCGAAATCGATGCAGGGAACTCAAACTCCAGCCGGAAAATGAACTCTGAGAAGTTCACCTTGTTTCCTGAAAATAGTGGTAGTTCTTTAACGGGCGCATGCTCAGTCGCTCAGTCATATCCACTCTTTGCAGCTCTAGGGACTGTGGCCCGCCAGGCTCTTCTGTCCATGGGATTATCTAGGCAAGAGATCTTCCCTACCCAGGGATCAAGTCTGTGTCTCCTGCATGGACAGCCAGATTCTTTACTACTAGTTACCTGGGAAGCTCTTTGATGGGTACTGGTAAGAAAATAATAATAAAAAAAGCCAGACTGCATTTGTCAACAGAATGCACCCAAGAAGTTGAATTTTACTCTTATTTAAATTACATCTCAATTAATCTCACTTACATGACAAGTAAATAAATACCTCTCTCATGAACACAGCCATCCCAAGGAACATCAGGTCACTGCCTGGCAGGACTGGCGTAAACAAGCCCCCAACCCCCGGGACGACCTGCCATTGACTGAGCATCTTCCAGGCGCCTGGCCTGTGAGTGAAACAAAACCTCAGCATGGCCCACATTCTTGGGGAGAGAGGCATTGCTCTACTCTCACTGACCTTGATAAACTCCAATTTCAAGTATTCTGCCATCTGGAAGGTTTTACACACTCGAAAAATGTTGCTGATGATGTCTTCTGGGGAATAGCCAAGATGCCACAGGTGAGCAAGGATCTGGACAAAAGAAAAGACACGGAGGCCGTGCAACTGCGGACAACGAGGGTACGGGCGGGGGCAGCTAAACCCCAACCAGGGCTGGCCTGTCACTCGGCTGGGCGTGGGCAGGCCATCTGAGACAGCACAGGCGCTTCCGAGAATTGGCCCCACGGGGCAACCCGGCTCAAGGGCCATGCCCTTTAGGTCCTGGAGGGTGCGGGTGATCCAGGTTCCCAGCGGGCAGCCAGAACCCTGCTAATGTTCTAAACCGTAATGCAAGACGAGTCCACCACTGTGCCCTGTAACGTCTTAACCCAAGGCTCTTTTACTTTTTTCTTTCCTTGTGTTTACTATTTTTTAAATTGCAGGACAATTGCTTTACCATGTTCTGTTGGTTTCTGCCATACAACAGTGAGAATCAGCCCTAAGTATACATACGTCCCCTCCCTCCAAGGCTCTTAAAACGCCTTATTAATCATCCCAGGAAGCACCCTGGAGGGACCGCTGTGCTGAGCTGTCACTTGTGACACATGCTCACGGCACAATTAGGCCTGAACAAATCCTGACCAGGGCAGAGATGACGACAAAAGTCACAGCCCCAGTTCCAACCCCAAGCCGATCCCACCCAGCTGCAGGGTGGGGTCAGTTGCCTTGGCTCCCTGGGTGCATTCAGGGGTTGTGGAAGCTCTGCGTCCATAAACCTGACGGTTCCCTTCAGTGCCTGGGAGACTGCCTCAGTCTCCCGGCCTTGTGCTCCAGTTTCACAGGAGGTCTGCGTGTGTGTGTGTTCAGTCGTGTCCAGCTCTTTGTGACCACATGGACCGGAGCCCACCAGGCTCCTCTGTCTGTGGGGATTCTCCAGGCAAGAATGCTAGAGTGGGTTGCCATTTCCTCCTCCAGGGTATCTTCCAGTCCCAGGGATAGAGCCCAAGTCTCCTGCAATGGCAGGTGAATTTCTGACCACTGAGGTCTAGCCCTGTCCTAAATCCAGTCAGTTTCTAGCTTGGTTTGGTGGCAGTAGGAAGAAGGAAACCAGCTGCCATCAGACCAGTGGCCTCAGATCACACCACAGCCCCCATGTGGACTTGAGGGTCACCCAAACCTCAATGATGCCCTCTGGAATCGGCTCCCAGGACCAGGCTCTGATGTCCATTCCTAGGCTCTTCAGAAGACAGAGAGGCACAGCACCCCCTCCACTGAGAGAAAGATGGCTTCTCTACAAAGCAAGGAGTTGGGGACTTCCCTGGTGGTTCAGGGGTAAGAATCCGCCTTGCAATGCAGGGGAGGTGGGCTCGACTCTTGGTCAGGGAACTAAGATCCCATATACCTCGGAGCAACTAAGCCTGCGTGTCACAGCTAAGACCCAATGCGGCCAAATAAATAAATATTAAAAAAAAAAATAGGCAAGGAGTTGGGCTGTTCTTTCCTCACATCCTTGGTGGACAAATTCCTCTTATAGAAAATCTAATTAGAGTAGAAAGGCATGATGCTGAATTCCAGGTTGATTACTTTTAAGCTCTGTGATTTACAGTAAGGAGTCTAGCTTCTGAGCCAGTTTTCTCACCTGTAGAGGGCACCCAACTCTTAGGATCAGTTAGAGGATACTCAACTCCTAGCATCAGTTAAGAATGGGATGGAGTAAAGTGCCCAGCCCAGGGAGCACCCCCTCTGTCCTTCTCAAGGAGCCAGAGGTTTCCCCCAAGTCAGGAAAGGGCGAGGAGACCCACCTTGTAGGCCTCGTCGATGTCGGCGCTCACACAATGCTGGATCATCTCCTTTACCAGCAAGGGGTGGGGCTCGTCACAGACCTGCCCAAACCAGAAAGAAAGGCCATCAGGGGTGGACAGGGCCCATCCAAGGGGGAGCCCTGGTAGACCCATGTCTGGGCACCCTCGGTAACCAAGGTCTTCAGTAGCTGTCTGCGTTGTCTCCAGCAAGCAGAACCAGGTTTGGGACTGTCTCTCTTGCAACCCAAGTGAAAGCTGGGCAGTTCCACCGGCCCCGGCGGGTAAATGCTGCCCTGTCGACTGTGACGGCCACGCCAGCTCTTACCTTGAACACATTCTCACTGTTGATGAAGCCAAATCCCGCGTAAGTAGACTGCAAGTTGTTCAGCGCCTGCCGAGGAGCAGAAACATGGCCAGGGAGATTATTCTGTCTCTGCCCAGCCCCCTCTCTCGTCTTGGGAGTCCGCATTTAACCCGTTCCTTGCAGGCCTGCTCCCCCGAGGCCGGAGGCAACCCCACCACCAGTGTGTCCGGTCAACGTCCCCTGGTCTGGCTATGTTCATCCCCCGTGCAGCAGTCGCCACCTCCCTGTAAAGCGAGGGTTGTGGCCAGTCCGGGAAGCCGGGGCGGCAGCCACACGCACCTGCCTCATGTCGCCCTGGGCGGTGAAGATGATGGCTTCCAGCCGTCATCCGTGTACAGGACCTTCTCCTTCTCAATGACGCTCAGGAGCCTGGCAAGAATCTGCGCGTCGGTGAGCTTCGTGTAGCGGAGCACGGCGCATCGGGACTGAATGGGCTCTGGACCAGGCGGGAAGAGAGTCAGGCTCTGGGGCAACGCACAGCGGGACCCTGTCGGTCCTTGTTACCGGGAAGCAGCCGCACGATGCCCATGGTCCAGCCGTGCGGGCAGCACCCCTCCTCAACCCAGCAGGTGCTTAAGGGGAACTCAGCAATCGGGGCTCAACTTCGATTATCAACCAATAAAGGCCCCAGCCTGCACTGCCTGGGTTGACTTTGGCTGACCTTTCCGAGAAGTGGAAAAGATCTTCGAGGATAGAGACACGCGTGCGCCACAGCTCACAGGAGGGTCGCTGCCAGCCCAGCTGGGCTCTGGAACCACCATGTACACTGTGTGTGGGCCCTTCTGGGCAGGTCACCACCCAGCCAGGCGGGGGTGAGGACGGGGCACCTGCCTGGCTTCTTTAAGCTTCCCTGGGAGACTCAGACGATGTGAAAACCACCAGGCGGACGAATGCAGAATTCTGGGAGCTGTCCCTGAACGCGGGTTCAGACTGTGACAACAGCGACTCCGTGATCGCCAAGCCCCAGGTGGGTTTCTCTCTCTGATCCATCCTGTTCTGCTGCCCCACCGGCTTTCCTCAAAATGTTCTGGCCTGCCCAGGCAAACCCTTTGGCCACCCCCTGAGGTCACAGTACAGTCCACCTCTGACCCTCGTACGTAAAATCTTCCACAAACCTCCCCGGTCTCCACTCTCCAAACCTCCCCACCTGGTACCATGCCTTCTCTTCTGCTGCTAAAGAGCCCACGTGAGCGCCACGAGGACCCCGAGCCACGCAGAGCTGACCCTCACCTATGATTTTATCTGAAGCGTTACAAGCGAGAGCAAAGCGGGTCGTCTTGGAGTAGATCTCCATGGTCCTCCTCAAAGCCTGCTGGGCTCCATCAGTCATGCTGAGAAAAACCAAGGGGCGGTCTGCAGCTGAGACCCAGATCCCCTCCAAGGGACCCTGGGAAGCCAGCTCTCCTGACCGAGCATGCTGAGTCTCCCTCCGGGACCCCGTGTGGGTCTCACGCCCGCAGGTTGTACTCCGACAGAGCACAGGCTGCCTGGGACCGCCCCGAAGCTCCTGCAACCGCTCGTGTAGGGACTTGGGGCTAATTATCTGAGCCTCAGTGTCACTGCCCGTAAGAAGACAATGCTACTGCCCACCTGAGAGCACGACAAATAAGACAATAACACAGAGTGTGCAGCAGAGAACCTGGCAAGATGCGGACGCAGACATCTAAGTGCTGGATAAATGTTACTGCTATAAAAGCGTTACAGTAAAATAAAATGGCTAATGTTATGAAAAATGGCTAAGATGCAGCCATTGGAACAGAAAACAGCAATTAAAAACTATGCTGACGACAAGATTATAACAACACAGAAGTCTACTTTTTTAAGAAAAAGCCAGGATATAAAAATGCATAAGGTAGAAAAGCTGTAGATGAAATAAAACAAGACTGTACTCATATCTTATAAAATTTCTTCAAAGAACACGAACTCCGTTATTTTTCTAAATGTTACTTAGCAGTTTTTCATTTATATTGTAATGAGTTCACAGCTCAATGTCATTGAAAGTGAAAGTTGTGTCAGACTCTTTGCGACCCTATGGACTACACAGTCCATGAAATTCTCCAACCAGAATACTGGGGTGGGTAGCCTATCCCTTCTCCAGGGGATCTTCCCAACCCAGGAATCGAACCAGGGTATCCTGCACTGCAGACGGATTCTTTACCAACTTATCTATCAGGGAAGCCCACTCAGTGTCACTAATGGTAGACTTTAAAGCGACTGGAAATGGTAACTTTTATGATAGGTGTATTCCACCATGATTTAAAAAAAAAAAATCACTTAAATTACACATGTCAGTGATGCTGGAACAAACAAATGAACTGTCTTAGATGGATGTTTGTAAGTTACTTAATTAAGATCAGGTTTAAGGCTCAGGCATGTGTGAGTCACGTTTCAATATGTGATGAGCAAATCTACCACAGAAGCACAAAGGCGAGAGCTTGTCCCTCCTAAGCTAGTAAATCCAGACAAGAGACTTGGGGATCAAGGTGGCGGGTTCTCGGCGAGGCCCCCACCTGTCTGCTTCATCCAGGATGATGATCTTGTGCCGTCCTTTGGGCAGGGTGACTTTCTGCTGGGCAAACATTTTGATTTTGTTCCTCACAACATCGATGCCCCTGGAACGATGAGCGACAAGGTTATTGTCACTGAGATCAATTCAGTTACCTTCATGGGGGACTTTCAACCCTCAGGACACCACCAGGGACCGAATTTTAGTTTTTAAGTCTCTTTTTTGGGGCAACTCTCATTATTTACAAGGATTGACACTTCATTACTTATTCCTTCTTGGAGGTTTTCAGAACAACAAAGGGGAAAAAAATTTACTTCCTTTTGAAAAATGGAATGAAACTCATTTTATCTTGCAATTACCATATGTGCCCACTGGACCCTTTTACAATCTAAGATATATTTTGGGGGTCTCCATAGTCTCACATCTCCCATACTATACCTGGAAACATTTGCTATTTCATCATCCCAGTAATTATTTCATCATTACTCATCAATAATTCCCAACTATGTTACAAAAGACTAAAATAAGAAGAAAATGAAATGATGATGGAATTGCTTAGAATATTGCAATATTAGGGGGAAAGACTGTTACTAACTACTGCCCCATCCCTCATTTCTTATTGTTTTGTGAGGTTCTACATTAACTTTCTAGAAGATACAAAAGTAGTTCAGATACACCACCTGAAAGCTCTCATTGACCACAGTGGAAAATTCAAAGTTTTTCATTTTCTACCTATAATATCACAGAGAAGTGGCAGAGGAAGATGTTTTGTCATTATTAGACAAGTCAGAATATGAAGCAGGGAGACAGGATTCTAGACTCTGATGATGATGGTGAAATTAATCACAGAGACAAAATTTCAGGGTTCAAGAGTCCTTGGATGCCAAAATCCTCATGAATTTTCTCAAACTTAAGAATCAAGGAGTGGGACTTTCCTGGTGGTCCAGTGGCTAAGATGCCGGGCTGCCAGGCCCTGGGTTCAGTCCCTGGTCGGGGAACTGGATCCTACATGCTGTAACTAAAGATTTCGTGTGCCACAACTAAGACTTGGTGCATCCAAATTAATTAATTAATTTTAAAAAAAGAATCGAGGAGTGAACATATTTCTAAGGACAAAATCTAAACATATTTCCATCCAGTTAGTCACTTAACAGGAAGGACTTAGCTCCCCAATGTCTTGTAACAAGAACACAGACCATGCCATTTTGCTAAAAGAACATTTGACACTATTCATTCATCTTTGATGAGGTTTGAACACCCATGTTTACATACAGTCTGTAAGTGATCAAAAGCTGAAGGCAGGTGTGTTTGACAAGGTGACTTGAAAGGAAATAGATGATAAAGGAACAACAACAAAAAAAAACTATGGTATTCATCACTCTATTAAATCTAAAATTACATATATTTGCAATTATGGGCTATCCTCTCTTCAACAAAATTAAGAGCCACCAAAGTTTTCAAAACTAGTGAGTTTGATGATACATGGGTGAGAAGAAAAGGAGGTAATGGCAGACGTTAATCAATTAGTATCTGCTACCTGGAACTGGCATTTACAAAAAGGCTCAACTGCAGGTGTGCTCCTGATGGCGGGTGAGCAGTTAGCTGCACTTAGAGCCTGTTTCTGGTCTACACACATCATCCAAACCAGGACAACACTGCAGAGCGAAGAGCCACGTCCCCAAGGGAATAGCCAACGGCAGGCTTTGCAGACAGTTTATTCAACAGGTTCTTGTTTCATAATCCTCAACTATCTCGCATCTAAAAAGTAAACTGGGAAGACTTCCCTGGTGGTTTGGTGGCTGAGACCCAAGCTCCCAATGCAGAGGGCCTGGGTTTGATCCCTGGTCAGGCAATTACTGAAGACTGAAGTCAGGAGGAAAAAGGGACGACAGAGGTTGAGATGGCTGAATGGCATCCTGACTCAACGGACATGAGTTTGAGCAAGCTCCAGGAGATGGTAAAAGACAGGCGTGCCGCAATCCACGGGGTTGCAAAGAGTCGGACACGACTGAGCGACCCGACAGCAGGAACGAGATCCCACATACAGCAACTAAAGTACCCTGCGTGCCGCCACGAAGACCCAGCACAGCCAAATAAATAAATATACATTTTTAAAATGTTTAAGATGGTTAGTTTTTTTTAAGATGGCAAGTTTTATGTGATGTGTATTTTAGCACAATTAAAAGCAATTTTTAAACTCTCCCTTAAAAAAAACTAAAGCAGTAAGTCAAGTGCCTATGATGCCACATCACAAGCAGGCAACCCCGGTTCTCTTTTCTTGGAAAGATTAAAGGAAAACACCAAGCTGGTGAAACAAGCTCTATGTGCTACAGAGATCTCAGAAGTAGCTGTTTCTATGACAACCCAAAATGTACAACATGGGCTACCCTTCAGGCCTAACTTCTAAGGCGTACCTGTCGTTTGAAGCATTGAGCTCCAAAACCGCATCCTTGAGGGCGGGGCCCAGCAGGGCTCGTGCCAAACACAGGATGCTGGTGGTCTTGCCGGTTCCCGGGGGCCCCTAGGAGTGAGGTCTCCAGTAAGTGCTTCGAGCCAACAGAATGAGGGAACCCGAACTCCCTCTTTACTGCTCACCACTGTACCCGCTCACCCCTGCTAGAAGGGTCCTGATCCCGATCCGCAGCACACACCCAATCTCCACAGCAACCAGCCCGCAGGTTGGGAGGGAACTGTCTCCCATGGTCGAGGGGAGTGGTCTGGGCTCTGTGATCACGAGCCTCCTTGAGGAGGAAGCTCTGTGCACAAGGATGTATCTAAGAGGGGGGCGAAACCCAGACTCCAGGATGTCGCACAGGGCCAGGACCCGGTACTCACAGCGATAATGATGTTGGGCACGTTCCCTTCCCTTGCAAAGACCTGAGGGAAGAAACGCTTGTGAAAACTGGCTCACCTGCCAACTTGACCAGTCAGGGCCCCCCAGCCATACAAGCTCTCTTGCCTCCGGGTCTCTGCACATGCCGTTCCAGCCTCCTCTCCTCTCTCCACCCCCTGCCCCGCCAGGTCTGACTCCCAATCACTTAGCTTTGGTCACTTCTTCCACTTGGGGCTTAAAGCACTGTAGTCAGTTTAACCCCTTCCTGAACTCCTCCCACGTGCGCCCCCAGCCCCTGGACTTCCCCTAACGGAGTGCTGACCACATGGCCTGTTGCTGTTAACACTGCCTGGTGAGACTGTGAGTCTCATACAGACTCGGGATCAGTTCTATTCTGCTCACCAGGATATCAACAGTTCCCAAAACCACATCGCATCTGGCCCAGAGAAGATACTCAAATATCTGCAGATGAATAAGTCTGTAAAATAAATAAATACCTTGGTAGCCACTGCCGTCTAAGCCCCAATGACAGCGGAGACCCCCTCTGTCATATCTCAAATAGCTGGGGTTCTAGACTCCGCCTAAAGAGCTCTCAGGCTGGAAATTCAAAGCTTGCTCTATGGCTGAGCATTTCTGCTTGTCCTCTGCTCATGTTACCCTGAAGCCTGTTGCCTTGTTAATTAGTTCCTTCAGGCAGGGCTGGCCAAGCTATGGTGGAAGGGAAGGTGGCGGAGCGGTGTGGGGCAGCGGGGACAACCCAATCTGAGTCCTATTTTTATAAGCCCCCTAGCTAAGAATGGTTTTCACATTCTTGTTTAAAAAATAAAGAATATTTGGACCTCCCTGGTGGTCCAGTGGTTAAGAATCTGGCTGCCAACATAGCGGACATGGGTTCAATCCCTGCTCCGGGAAGATCCCACATGCCACGGGGCAACAAACCCGGTGAGCCACAGCTGCTGAAGCTCGAGTGCCCTAAAGCCCCCACTCCACAAGAGAGGAGCCCCCGCTTGCCGCAACTAGAGAAAAGGCCCAGCACAGAGGCAAAGGCCCAGCACAGCCAAAAAGGAAGAAAGAAAACATTTTTTTAAAAACTTAGAGCTTATCAAAGCCACAATAATGAGATGTTTAAGATCATCTTCCAGGGACTTCCTTGGTTAAGACTCCACGCTTCCAATGCAGGGGTCAGGAGTTCCATCCCTGGTTGGGGAACGGAAATTTCACAAGCTGCATGGCGTGGCCAAAAAGTACAAATAAAAATCAATCACCTTAAAAACTCACTCACCTCCAGCCTGCTCACGGTGTCTTCATTCCCGACAAAAAAACAAAAACAAAAAAACAGAATATTTGACAGACTCTATATGGTTTCAAAGTCTAAAATACTTATTCACTGGCCTTTACAGAAAGTTTGCCACTGATGCTTCTGAAGAATACAAAACAATCTGGTAAGTCCTCTCTAGCAAGCCAGCCCCTCAAACATTTGAAGTCACCCACTCCAGCTTCTAGGTTTCTCTCCAAACTGAATATCTCCTATTCCCTTAATTCTTCTAGATTCATGACTGTCTTCCTCCAAATGCCTTGAGCTTATTAAAGCCACAATAATGAGATGTTTAAGATCATCTTCCAGGGACTTCCTTGGTTAAGACTCCACGCTTCCAATGCAGGGGTCAGGAGTTCCATCCCTGGTTGGGGAACGGAAATTTCACAAGCTGCATGGCGTGGCCAAAAAGTACAAATAAAAATCAATCACCTTAAAAACTCACTCACCTCCAGCCTGCTCACGGTGTCTTCATTCCCGACAATTTCATTCAACTTTACTGGTCTGTATTTTTCAACCCTGTTTTTAAGAAAATGCAGAAAGATGCTGATGAGGCTATTTTCACGCTACCCCAAAAAAAAGCACAAAAGGGCGATGCTGGGAGCTTTGTCAGAAGATGATATACTTTGAGTAAATATATAGCAAATGGTTGCAGGTTTTAAGGAGGTGTTCGAGTGTTGTTTGAAAAGTCAAGGGCATGTGAATCAGGTACCAAAGCCTCCAACCCGCCATAGCAGAGAAATACCTGTTGATGCTGGAGGAGGGCCAGAGCCGGCCATCTGGAGCAACGTGACACTGTGGCGTCACAGCCTTCCCATCACAACAGAAGTCCAGGGCATGTGGCCCTGACCTCATTTGCTCTGACATACACCGAAGCAGCCGAGCCCCCGTCTCAGCCCTCACCTGCCAGTGTCTGCAGACTCATGCCAGGGGCCCGGCAGGGCCGGCTCGACAGAGACCACAGGCCTATCCTGTCATCCTTTCAGGCTGTGGACTGGACAGGCTGGTGGCCTTAGGACAACACTTCTCTTTCTTAAAAAATTAAGTTTTTTTTGGCTGTACCACGTGGCTTGTGGGATCTTAGTTCCCCGATCAGGGATCAAACTCTTGTCCCCTGCACTGGAAGCTCAAGAGTCTTCACTGCTGAACTGCCAAGGAATTCCTAATACTCCTCTCTTTCATTTAACAAGCAAGCTATGTGATGAGAGAAAAATTATTTTCTTCAGCTCTGAGAACAGAAATGGAAACAGCCTTGCTGGGATTTGACCATCAGGATTTCCTCTGCCCTTTACTATACTCCCTGATTTACTCTGAGCTGGTACCCACTCCAGGTACTGGTCTTGCCCCCAAAGCAGCAGGACACAAAGAAGCTTGTTTGCCACATACTGCAGAAAATAAAGGGACACCGCTCCTCCAAGGCCAGCAGATGAAAGCACACTTGGTCCTACCAATTTATTCTCCACATACAGCCCCTCTCCAGGTCCCAAGTGCCGTGGAAGGAGTTAGAACTCTCAGGAGGAGAAAAGTAGAAGGTGCAGAGATGAACAAGACATGGTTCTTGCCATCAAGGGCTTTCCCACTAGAGGGGAGATGAAAGTTAAAGTGAAGTCACTCAGTCGAGTCACTCTTAGTGACCCCGTGGTCTGTAGCCTACGAGGCTCCTCTGTCCATGAGATTCTCCAGGCAAGAGTGGGTTGCCATTTCCTTCTCCAGGGAATCTTCCCAACCCAGGGATCAAACCCAGGTCTCCCCCATTGGGGGCAGATGCTTTAACCTCTGAGCCACCAGGGAAGCTCGTGAGGGGAGATAGAGCTTAGCAAATTCTATGACACAGCTAAGCTGCTTATATAAACCACAGGCTGAGGAAGCCCGGAGAAGGAACCATTGTCACCCGGGGATGTTTGGAGCTGAAATTTGAGCTAGACTTTGAACAAGGCAAACATACTCCTCCTCAAGGGACTTCTCAGCTGGTTCCCCTGCCTGAAAGGTCTCTCTCTGCATGGCCAAACAGCTTACTCCCTGAATTCAGGTCTTTACTTAAATATCATCTCATCACAGGCCATCCTTTACCACCACAGCCATTTGCTCCACAGAGCCTGTCACCATCAAATATTGTTGTTGTGCAGTCTCTGGGTCACAAATGACTCTGCAGCCCCAAGCACTGCAGCATGCCAGGCTTCCCTGTCCTTCACCGTCTCCCTGAAGTTGCTCAAACTCATGTCCATGGAGTGCGTGACACCATCCAACCATCACATCCAGTCACCTCCTTCTCCTCTTGCCCTCAATCTTTCCCAGTATCAAATATACTATATACCTGCTTGTTGATTTTTCACTTTGTTGTCTTTCTCTATCAAATGTGAGCTCTGTGGCAACAGGTTGCTTTGCACACTGAAGTATCTTTAAGCATCTAAAATAGGATTGTGCCTGAAATTTACAAGGCAAACCACATACGTCATTTTACACTTCCTCGTAGCCACATTTAAAAAGGTAAAATTGGATGAGCTTAATTTTACTAACGTAATTTAGAAAACCTAAAATATTCAAAGTATTATCATTTTCAACATGTAATCAAAATTACTAATGAGATTTTTAAAAAAAGCAGTCCTTGAAATCCAGTGTATACTGTACACCTACAATCCATCTCAGTTAGGGCTAGCATCATCTCCAGTGGCTGGGGGACTGCACGGCGCAGCGTATATATTCCAATAAGTTATCTGCCCTTCATTTAGGTATCTGTTCTCATCCAGAAGTAGAGTGTGCTGGAGGGATGGGAATACACAGCGGGGGCAGGGAGGAAACCATTATCACGCCCAGTGGAGAGAGTTGTGAGAGGTGCGCACAGGGAGCGGGACACTAGCAGAGAGCCTGCCCCACACCTGCGCCAGTGGCGGGTGACTCCCCACGTCACCATTTCCTCCCAGCTCCCCAGGATGCTGCTATTTAAAGTGAGCAAGCCACGGAGAACAGGCTGGAGCTTTCTGCAACACCATCCCCGATTCCGAACCTGCGTCCGACACTTTCCGCTCAGCGATCATCAGAGTCCCAGCTGGCACAGCGCCTGTGCAAGAGTGGGTGGTGGCAAGGGGTAGCCGTTATCGGTGAGCACTGGGGTGATCAAAACGCCGCTTCCAGAGTCCAGACTGGCCACTCTGCACCCCAGATGGGCTCAGCGACCCACATCTCTTGCCGCCTTCAAATAATAACCCACTGGACACCATCCCGGGACCTCCTGCGCTGCTCAGGTGAATGAACTCCCGCCCCTGCGTCACCCAGGGACACAAGGCCCGCCGCTCGCCCACCCACACGTCCAGGGGCCCCATCGTGGATGGCCTGGGTCCTCACCACGGCAGCTCGTAGTGGCCGGCGCTGCCGGGGGCCTTGCTGGGGCCTGGAGCAGCGTCCTGGGCCCCGCACTCGCCAGTGCCACCACGACTCTCGTGCGACTCCATTCTCGCGCCGCCTTTTCCCGCCACCGGAGACCCCGGCCTGTGACGCCATCACGCAGGCCCCGCCCCTATTTCCGAAGGACGCTGGGCGCGAGCGGAAGCCGTACGGCCGCCCCTCTCCGGGCCTGCGCAGAGGGCACTACCCGGGCCCGGCACCGTTGCTATTGGCCGCAGTTGCTATGGGAGACCTGGCGTCCGGCCTCCTGAGTAACAGGAAGGCGAGACCCGACTGCGCTGGTCGCTCCGGGAAGGGATGTTGGTTGGTTTTCGTCTCTGATTTGTCTGGGAAGCCTTCTCCTCGCGGCGCGTCGGGAAGCGCTGTGCTGACATGGGGCCTCTCGGCGGGCAGGCCTGGAGGGGTAGGAGCATCCTGCCCGGTGCAGGTAGGAGCCGGGGCCTCTGTACCTTCCGGCCAAACGCGACCCGGCAGCGAACACGAACACGCACTGGGGCTGACGTCCTGCGGCCTTGGAAGGGGGAAGGCTGGAGCTGGGACGTGCCCTTGGTCAGTTTTCCCGATTGCCCAGAATTCCCCTAGCGGGACACCAGCTTCCATTGGGTGGGCTCCTGCACTCTGGAACTTGTTACTATCAGGAAATTCTCACAATGCTACAACATGGGACGTACTCTCATTTTGCCGGGAAGAAATTATCCCTCTGTAAAATGTGACTCAATTTCATTCTAGAAAAATAGGTACTGCATATTCACAAGTACTTTGAGCATTCTTTGGGGCTGGTTTTCAACCTGTTGAACTAATCTTTCCTCCCATAGCCTAATTGTCATAATAATGACAAATAATAAAGATAACGAGTAGTGACTCTGTTTACTGTCCTCTATTATGCATTATATTTACTGTCCTCTATTATGTACTAGTCCCAAAGTGGATACTCATAGTATCCTTTTTTACAAGAAACAGGCTTGAGAATGATTAATGTGTCCGGTATCATGGGGTTGTACTGATGGAGCCAACCCATCATGTTGCCAACAGAGTTTGTATAAAATTCTGTTTTATTGCACTTACCATATTGCATCATAGTTTGAGGATAAAATCCGACCTTAATGTCTGAACTGGAGAATTCCCTGGAGGTCCAGTCTGGTTAGGATTCTGTGCTTTCAGTGCTGAGGGCCCAGGTTCAATCCCTGACTGGGGAACTTTGATTCCACAAGACCGCCACTTGGCCAAAAAAAAAAGTCTGAATTGAAGAAAAGGATTGGAACTTCTTTATCTCTATCCCTGTTGCTTAGCACAAGGCTCTGTAAGTGTTCAGTACGAGCATCTTTAATGAACAGTAAGGATCCATGTTTCCACAACAGCTTCGGTCAGCTGTGAGGAACTGGATTGCTTTATTCAGAGAGCTGATTAAAGCCTCATGGTTGTTTTCTTTCATCGTGAGTTAAAATCTGTATACATTACAGAGAGATGACCTTATCTTCTAGGCAGTTAATTGGTCATTCAAATAAATATGAGCTCCAGAATCTATGAAGGCTTCCCTGGTGGCTCAGATGGTAAAGCATCTGCCTGCAATGTAGGAGACCTGGGTTCTATCCCTGGGTCAGAAAGATCCCATGGAGAAGGAAATGGCCACCCACCCCACTATTCTTGCCTGGAGAATCCCATGGACAGAGGAGCCTGGCAGGCTGCAGTCCACGGGGCTGCAAAGAGTCCAGCACGACTTAGCGACTAACACATACCAGAATCTTTATTGCAAGTAATTGTTTTCTCCTTTAACCTTTCAGTTTTCTTTCTCTCAAGAAACCCTGCCCATTATGGAAATTTATTGGGAAAGGCAGTACTGCTGTTTAGTCAGTTTTCCTGTGTGAATTCTGTGCTTCATCTTTCCAACCTGAGTGTTTATTTAGCTCCTTCAGGACATGGTACCCGCCCCTCGATTCCTAGTTTCTTCCTCTGTATGTAAATAGGGGCATGGAATTGATGTCTGCCAATTGCTTATTCCAGTTATGCAGCCAGGCTCGCAAGTTCAAGGCAGTGGGCACAATTTACCATTGTGTTGTACAGCTGGGGAGAAAACATGTGCTTCCTCATTCTTTTCAAGTCATTGCCAGTTGGGGAAAAACCTCAAATGACTCAGATTCTGAAGCAGTTTGTTCTAATGACGGTAATTACTCAAATCTCCAGGTTCAAAAACCAACTCAGTGTTTTTCCTCTTTTATACGATTTCAGAAAAAAATACTTGAAGTTTGGCTATATCTCTTCCATTCCCCTTGAAACTACCAGAGCCATCCTGTATATTTTTAGAATCACTATTCACAGGAGAAAATACAAATTTTCTTGAAATCTAAACTTTTTTTGAAATGTCTCTTTGTGTTTTTTTCCCTTGGGATTGTTCCTCTGTGGTTTAATATTCATATTTTCCTTAGCGTCAGCTATCATACACACACACACATTCCACCACATATGCACTTTAGAAACTAAACATTTTCAATAAATGCAGAAAATGGTGTATAAATCTTTCCCCTTTCCTGCTTCTCCAAAAAAAAAAAAAAACCTCCACTCTACAGAGGGCCTGTTTGTGCTCCCAGAACCCCAAATCCACTGATGTGCTTGGAATACCAGAAGAATCAGAAGGAGGCGACCTTTGGGGGAACTATACCATCAGGACATTTTTTTTTTTTTCCCTAAACTGAGCCTTCTGTGATTTGTTGGACTTGGGCCCAGACAGAGCTTAGATCTTAAAAATTGGCCACTCCTTCAGGGCCACACAGCAGCCACGTGGTGGGTAGGGACCAGGGAGTGATGGGGAAACCACAGGTTCTTGTGAAAGGGCAAGGGCTCTCAGACTCTTATCACAAGAGGGCAATTAGAGAAAAGAGGAAAGATGTGGAAAGGAAATAAAACTGAAAACAAAATCCTTTACCTAAAGGCAGAGGCTTTCAATCCCATTTATCAAACAGGACAGGCAACAAATCTTGGTTAAAGTGACACCTTGACTTTGACAGTTGAAGTATCGCTCACTTGCCCCATGACACCGCAGGATCTGGGGTTGGAAATCTGGTGGCATGTCAAGCCCAGGACAGGCGGACTCTTCTGCTTTCCCCCCAGTCTTAGTCTTCATTGACCCAGAACGTTGAACCGACTTGCTGCTTTACTTTGTTGACGTTGAAGTTTTTGTTAATTTATCTTTGGCTGTGCTGGGTCTCCGATGGTGCTTGGGTTTCTCTAGCGGCAGCGACGGGGGCTGCTCTCTCGATGCGGTGCTCAGCCTTCCCGTGGCGGTGGATTCTCCTGTTGCACAACGTGGGCTCTAGGGCAGGCGGGCTCAGGAGTTGCTCCTCGAGGACTTAGTTGCCCTTTGGCACGTGGAATCTTTCTGGACAAGAGATCAAACCCTGCTCCCCTGCATGGGCAGGCAGATTCTCAACCCCTAGACCACCAGGGAAGTCCTACACTGAAGTTTTAAAAATTCATTTGTTGCTGTCCAGTGGATTTCCTTATGAATTGTAACTATCTTTCTAATGGTAGTACTGTCACTGAAATTGTCCTTAGACACCAGCCTTCCATCATCAGCACAGTCTTCCTAACATTAGCATGTTCCGTATCAAAAAGCTCCTTATGTAGTGAAAAAGCATATATCCTAAACATCTCCACAGTAAAGGATTTGTCCTCAGAAGGTGTTCTGATTAGAGGTGTGGGGTTTGGAAGCTGGAAGCCATTTAGCCTGACTCAGTTTCTGTCTAACAATATCAACTGGGAGCCTGCAGCCACTGTTAAAAGCCCTGGGTGGGTGAACAGGGCACCTTGGAGCTTATATTGTAGGAGGGGAAACAGCCAGCCAGCAGCCAGTCGTGATTATGATGCGTTAGGAAAAGGACTGATGGGGCTTCCCTGGTGGCTCAGTGGCAAAGAATCCATCTGCCAATGTGGGAGACCCAGGTTTGATCCCCGATCCAGGAAGATCCCACGTGCCACAGAGCATCCTAGCCCGTGCGCCACAGCTATTGAGCCTGTGCTCTCGAGCCCGGGAGCTGCAACGACTGAGCCACGTGCCGCAGCTACTGAAGCCTGTGCACCCTAGAGCTGGTGCTGTGCAACAAAAAAACAAAAGAAGCTTCTCCTTGCTGATCATCCCGGATCGACCAGCCTCTTTCTCTCTGTTGGTGGCTCATCCCTTCAGGACAAATGGAGTGTCCACTCTCGGCCAGCACTACAGGCAATGGGGAGAAGGGGTGACCAGGACTGACAGGGCATCTGTTCTTAACAAACTGCATTCTAGGAGGGGAAACAAACAATAAACAAGGCAATGAGAAGCGCTGGAGCCTCAGCTAGAGAAAAGCCCACACAGCAGTGAAGACCCAGCACAGCTAAATATAAAGAAATAAACCCCATGGACGACACAGTCCATGGAATTGTCTGGGCCAGAATACTGGAGTGGGTAGCCTTTCCCTTCTCCAGGGGATCTTTCCAACCCAGGGATCGAACCCCAGTCTCCCGCATTGCGGGTGGATTCCTTACCAGCTGAGCCAAAAGGCAAAGTCAAGAATATTGGAGTGGGTAGCTTATCCCTTCTCCAGCAGATTCTCCCACCCAGAAATCAAACCAGGGTCTTCTGCATTGCAGGCAGATTCTTTACTAACTGAACTATCAGGGAAGTCCTAAATATAAATAAAATTATTAAGAAAAAGTAAAAGCACCAGTAGGCTGTTAGGATATCAACCCTAGGGTACCACCGCACCTGGGAGGTAAGGAAGGGCTTTGCCGGGAGGAGGCATTTTATCTGAGATTTGAACCTTGAACCTGAGACCTGAACATCAGTTGATTTTGCCTGGCAGGCAAACACAACACAATACCTCCTAACACAACACCCTCCTCCTCCCCAACTGGTGTCTTTCCTTCACCCTGTTCATTTCTAAGCTGTACTTACCCTCACTTATCTGGGCTTATTGCCTTGTTTGGGCTTCCCGGGTTGCCCAGACAGTAAAGGATCTGCCTGCAACGCAGGAGATCTGGGTTTGATCCCTAGGTGGGGAAGATCCCCTGGAGGAGGGACTGGCAGCCCACTCCAGTATTCTTTCTTGCCTGGCGAATTCCATGGACAGAGGAGCCTGGTGGGCTACAGTCTGTGGGGTGGCAAAGAGTCGGACACGACTGGGAGCCTAACAAGCAACATTGCCTCGTTTATTGTTTGTTTCCCCTCCTAGAATGACAGCTTGTTAAGAACAGATACTCTGTCCTGGTCACCCCTTCTCCCCATTGCCCGTAGCGCTGGCCCAGAGTGGAGGTTCCATTTGTCCTGAAGGGATGAATGACTGAGGGCGAGGGAGGCTGATCAATCTGGGATGCGTGGGTGTCGGGACAGGAGAGAGATGAGGCCTGCAGGGGTCAGATGGTGCAGGACAAGAGCAGGGGCCCCTGGAAGAGGTTGAGTAAAAGCCACGCGACCCAGTTACTGTTTCGATCTTCTGGTTGCCACGCATCGAGGGGTCTGGAGGGAGGTAAGGGTACTTGCGGAGGAAATGTATGCAGAATTGTTCTGTGTGCTCTCGTAATTTCTGATTGTAAATTGTAAAGCGTTTCAAATATACTGAAAATAATATCAACCTTCGTGGACTCACTGCTAAGACAGAAGTTAAAGCTTTGCCTCCTTTAAAAAGAAACAAAAAATTTAAAAAGAAAGAAAGAAATGTTATGGGGGGAGTTCCCTGGTAGTTTAGCAGTTAGGTTAGGGTTCTGCGACCCGGGTTCTTTCCCTGGTTGGGGAAACTGAGATTCAGCAAGCCTCAAGGTATGTCCAAATTAAGAAAAAAAAAAAATTAGCTACAGTGATGAAAAGGAAAATAAGATTTGTAAAATGAACTAGAAACCTTGAGGAAGGAACGAGGGTTTTCAAACGTGGAAATTTTACCAGTCAAAGAAATCTTAGTAATTTTCCAAGTTAACTTTTCAACGGAGAAAAATTGTCTCTGGGCCCACCAGAATCCCCACGTGTCCCCTGAGTGGAGACACTGTGTCCACAGCTTGTAGGAGCCGCTCTCCTACCGCGGCGTGTGTGCTAAGTCACTTTGGCCTTGTCCCTCTGTGACCCTACAGACTGCAGCCTGCCGGGCTCCTCTGTCCTACCGCAGGACCAGGAGGCAATTTTTTTTTAAAGTGCTCTTCAAAGCTCCAGTCCTGTTATTACTACAGATGAGAGAGCCGAGGGTCACTGAGATTCACTCTGCGTCTCTGAGGACACTGGGACCTCTCTGGGACCTCTCTGAGAGCCTTGATGACCCGGGGTCAGTCTGGTCTCAGAGAAGGCGCACCGGCCACCTGAAAGGCCCTCCCTCCATGCCTGTCTTGGCCTCACTCGGAGTCTCTCTCTCTGAATCTGGCGTCTCTGGGGATGTGGCCTGCTCCTGTCATTCTGGATGACGAGGTCACAGAGTGACCTCCGTTGGCTCTCTCCCAGAAGTCCCAGAGAAGGCAGTCCATTGACCAGGAGAGTCCTGGCTGTCTAGCCAGGACATGATGTTCACACGGTCAGTCCACAAAGGAGCAGCCCCAAGTGAGCTCTGTGTTCTGACCACAGTGAGAGATACAAAACTAAGTCCCATGGGAAGCCTGTGATCCAAAGGTCCTCGGACCTGAAGAGCATGGGGGGGAAGGGTCACTGGTGGCTGCTGTGGCCCAGGCCCCATGGAGAGATGACTGGTGAAAAGTACAAGAGTTAGTTGCTCAGTCATGCCCGACTCAGCGACCCCATGGACTGTAGCCCTCGGGGCTCCTTTGTCCATGGAATTCTCCGGGCAAGAATACTGGAGTGGGTTACCATTCCTTTCTCCAGGGAACCTTCCCAATCCAGGAATCAGCAACCTTTGGGCTCAGCTGTAAAAGGAAGCCCAGCCTGGGACTTCCCTGGTGGTCCAGTGGTTAAGACTCCAAGCTTCCAATACAAGGAGTATGGGTTCGATCTCTGGTGGGGGAACTAAGATCCTGCATAGTGCGTGGCCAAAAATAAACAAACAAAATTATCATGAAGACAAATCATTAAAAAAAGGAAGCACAGGTCAAGTTTAAATCTGCACTCCAGAGCAAAAGTGTCCAGAGGATGTGTGATTTTTTAAGTCTACACCCCTCAGTGGAAAAGCTCAGGTCCCAGCCCACAGACACCTCCGTTTAGAGGGGTGGGGGTGAGATGTCTACACAGGACCTTGAGATGCACCTTCTAAAAGGCCTTTGTTTTCCCTTGCAAGGTAGCATTTTAGAAGGGATGGGGCTGGGGATTTCAGAGCACCTGTCTTGGAACCCACTTTCCAATGCAGGAGACTCAGGTTCGTCCCCTGGAAGAGGGTATGGCAACCTACTCCAGTATTCTTGCCTGGAGAATCCCATGGACAGTGGAGCCTGGCGGGCTACAGTCTACGGAGTCACAAGAGTCAGATGCGACTGAAACGATTTAGCGACTTAACACACACTTGCGCACACACACACACACACACCTGAGTAAAGATCCTTTGAGAACCCTCCCAGAGAACCAGCTAGTCTACACAAATGCAGTTTCAGTTCAGTGGCTTTTGCATGCAAAGTTTTTCCACTTGGGAAAATTTGAAAACTGCTTTATGCACTTCCTGGCCTTCTTAAACCAGGACGAATGTTTCCCCATGCCTTAGGGTTTCCACAAGAGGGGCTGCCTGACTTGTGCACTGTGAGGAGGTGGCAGGTAGGAACAGGGTAGGCTGCCAACCCCAGGGCTGCCGGGTCTGCCAGACCATTTGCCCCCATGTTTGAGAGCCCAGATCATGGGTCTGTTTGGATTTTTTTTTTTGCTTCTCATTTTATTCTGTTTTGTTTATCCATCCAAGCTCTCCCCACTTCCTAATCTCAGTCAGCATGTCTGCCCTGACGTCCGTGTGACTACCTCTCAATCCACTCCCATCTCAGCCTGGTCTGGATGCCACACTAGAGCTTAAAGTTTGTTCAGTTTCATCCGAGCTATCTCCAGTGGGCTCAGACAGTAAAGGATCTGCCTGCAATGCAGACTCTGGTTTGATCCCTGGGTCGGGACCCTCCTCTAAAAGAGTGCATAGCAACCCAGGCCAGTATTCTTGTCTGGAGACTCCTGTGGACAGAGGAGTCCATAGGGTCACAAAGACTCAGATATGAGTGGAGCATCTGAGCACCCGCACATTTTGTTTAAAGTCTCACCATTTCAGGTGTGGTCCAGGGTCCAGCAGCATCAGTACCAGCCAGAAACAGGTTAGAAATGCGGTGTCCCAGGAATCCCTCCACTAATAATGAAACCAGCAGAACTCATCTCAATACTCAGTAGAGTGTAGGTTCTTCTGTCCTGGCATGGAAAGAATTCAGCGAGAGGCAGAGTGACAAGTAGGGAAAGGGGTTTATTTGTATAGGACGCATGTGAGAGTTACAAGTGGGCAGGTAAGGGTGTTCCACCTCAAGAATTTAGTGGGCTACAGTTTTACAAGCTGGAATCAAGATGGTTGGGATAAATATCAATAACCTCAGATATGCAGATGACACCACCCTTATGGCAGAAAGTGAAGAGGAACTAAAAAACCTCTTGATGAAAGTGAAAGTGGAGAGTGAAAAGGTTGGCTTAAAGCTCAACATTCAGAAAATGAAGATCATGGCATCCGATCCCATCACTTCATGGGAAATAGATGGGGAAACAGTGGAAACAGTGTCAGACTTTATTTTTTGGGGGCTCCAAAATCATTGCAGATGGTGACTGCAGCCATGAAATTAAAAGATGCTCACTCCTTGGAAGGAAAGTTATGACCAACCTAGATAGAAAAGCAGAGACATTACGTGGCCAACAAAGGTCCGTCTAGTCAAGGCTATGGTTTTTCCTGTGGTAATGTATGGATGTGAGAGTTGGACTGTGAAGAAGGCTGAGCACCAAAGAATTGATGCTTTTGAACTGTGGTGTTGGAGAAGACTCTTGAGAGTCCCTTGGACTGCAAGGAGATCCAACCAGTCCATTCTGAAGGAGATCAGCCATGGGATTTCTTTGGAAGGAATGATAATAAAGCTGAAACTCCAGTACTTTGGCCACCTCGTGCAAAGAGTTGACTCATTGGAAAAGACTCTGATCCTGGGAGGGATTGGGGGCAGGAAAAGAAAGGGACGACAGAGGATGAGATGGCTGGATGGCATCACGGACTCGATGGACGTGAGTCTGAGTGAACTCCGGGAGTTGGTGATGGACAGGGAGGCCTGGCGTGCTGCGATTCACGGGGTCGCAAAGAGTCAGACACGACTGAGCGACTGAACTGAACTGAACTGAACAGTTTTACAATCAAAGGAAAAGTGGGAAGGGGAAGGAGACCACTTTCTTCATTCATTTTTAAAAAATTTTATTTGGCTGCTCTTGGTCTTTATTACTGCCCAGGCTTTTCTCGGCCTGGGACACAGGCTCTAGAACGTTCGGGCTTCAGTAGTTGCGGTGCTCGGGCTTCTCGTCGCGCAGCTTCTCCTGTTGCAGAGCACAGGCTCTGGGCACACAGGCTTCATCAGCTGTGGCTTTCAGGCTCTAGAGCTTGGACTCAGTCGTTATGGCGCATGGGCTTAGTTGTTCCAAGGCATGTGGAATCTTCCTGACCAGGCACCTGAGTCGCCTGCCTTGGCAAGCAGATTCTTTATCACTGAGCCACCAGGGAAGCCCTCTTTCTCATTCTTGAGTAGACCTCAAGTTTCCATCAACAACTCCTCCTCCTCGTCGGGTGGAGGAGGTTTCCTTTCCCCACATGGTCAAGGCAAGACTGTCAAGGTGCAATGGAAAAGAGCTAAAAGGTGGTAGTAAACCATCTCAAGTTTCCCTGTCACCGTTTCCCTATATTTTTGTTTTGCATGGGCACCGAGAACCATGTCCTGGGGATTAGCACCTTACTGAGCTCACTGGGCGGAATGTGGCTCTGATGCCATCACTGTTTTATTGTTTGGGGGCATGCCTCACGCTCTTGCTGTGTGGTTTTGTTGCTCAGCAAGCCTGCTTGGTTGGTGGTTGGGCAAACCTGCTTTCTTGAGTGACCATTGACTGACAACTTCTCCTGTACTTTTTCCTTTACTTACAATCTCCTAGTGGGATTAACTGTTTAAGCACCTGCTTTGTCCTATTACTCTCCCCATCGGTAAGGGTAAGATGACTACATTCTAATGCTATGAGGATGATTGCTAAGAGAGCAGGTTTCTGCTTAAGCCCCGCTGCAGAGAATCACCTAGAGATTTTACATAAACGGGGAGGTTCGAATCCACTCCAGAGGTTCTGATTTAATAGGTCTGGTAGCCTGGGCCTGCAGCCAGGCTGAACCCCTGCTAAGGTGTCAATAAATGCAGGGGCTTCAGTGCAGGTCGGGAAAGAGGGGGACACTCCCAACAAGAACGTCAGAGCCAGGGGCCGGCTGATCTGTGGGTTTTGTTGGTTTTTTCCTTCCTCTTAGTACTCTGTGGCATGGGGTATTTGGACTGCCCGATCAGGAAGCTCACGGGAAGCCTCTAGTAGTCCAGTGGTTAGGACTCTGTGCTTTCACTGCCTAGAGTGCAAGTTTAATCCCTGGTCAGGGAACTAAGATCCCACAAGCTGCATGGCCAAAGAAAGTGATGGGGGGGGGGGGGGGGGGCC
>SJYC01023128.1:0-13127 GCA_006408675.1 Madoqua kirkii | reverse complement strand
GGGGGAGAGGTCCTGTGTGTCTCACAGGATTAATTAAGGGTTGATTAATTGCATTCAAAACACCTCATTTAAGCAGTTGGACCTTCCTTTCAAAGCAGTTTTCCCAGGACATTATTTCTCAAGTCCACTCTTTTCCGTACCACCTCCTCTGCAAATGATGCACATGGGTCCAGTCTGGCTAGCCGGTAACCCAATTTGGGGAGGTATATTTAATGTCTGCCCTAATCGCAGACATGGAAAGCATAGATTTCGTCTGAAGAAGGCATGCTGAACATTTTAAACAAAGCTGAGCCCCAGCATGCCCATTCCGGCTCACACCTGCATGCACATTCCCTGGGAAGCCCCGAGGGCATCATTTCCAAGAAGAATGTCTCACAGATGAAAACGTTTTCTTCCTACCTGAGGCAGCTGGGTGCCTCCTTCCCAGCCAGATTCCAGGCAAGACCACAGCTTCTTACGCTCCAGAAAGTGTCCTGGGTGCAGAGATGTGTGGTACACAGGCAGGGGGTCGGGGGCAGAGACGTGAGGAGACACAGCAAGTGTAAGGTCACCGTGTATGTGAAGTCCTAAAAGAGTAGGGTCTGATGTCCGTGGAGCACATGTGTGGGAGTGAAGGGTTCCGTCTGAGGGTGGGAACAAGAAGAGATGGCCGCAAAGTTGGTAATTAAGTCACGTCTTATCCATCCATCCATCCATTTATCCATCCATTCCTTCCCTCCTTCCCTCCATCCCTTTCTCCATCTATCCATCCATCCATCCATGCATCTATCCATCCATCCATGCATCTATCCATCCATCCATCCATGCATCTGTCCATCCAACCACCCATTCATCTATTCACCCATCCCTCCATCCATTCATGTTTCTATCCATCCCTCTATCCATTCATTCATCTATCCATGCATCTATCCATCCATCTGTCTATCCATGACTCCATCTCTTCATCCATCCATCCTTCCCTCCATTCATCCCTTTCCCCATCCATCCATACAGCTCTCCTTCCATCCATTCATTTATTCAGTGAGTTATTTCTTAGTGAACAGGGCCAGAGAGTCTAAGCCCTATTGAAGTGTGGGATATGGATGAGGATGGGCTTCCGCTCAGCAGGAGGTGCTCTAGTAAGGGAAAATCCCAAGTCTGGGATGCGGGGAGGAGGACTCTGAACCTAGATTTGGAGGAGGCATCATGATGGTTCTTTGGAGGAAGTGACACTCCGGCAGACCCTGAGAGCTCAGGGGGAGTTATTCTCCTGGGGAAGCACCTCCCCCCTCCACGCCGCCCCGCTCCACCCCGAGATGGGGCGGCCCTGGGTACACAGGAAAGACGTCCGTGCAAACATCTGGCGGGGGTGGGGGTGGGACGGGGGGTTCGGAGAACAGTTGAAGTTCACAGAGGTGAGTTCACACCTGGTGGAGCAATTGGAAGAAGCAAAGGGACAGCGCCTGGAGAAGGTACAGTTCGGGGGAATGACGGGAGAGGGAGAGGAGGTGTTAGGAGCGCTCTATGCAGCGGAGACAAAGGATGCCCGGCTGCAGGAAGGGCAGGTTGGGGGCTGGAGAGGAGACCAGGCACTTCTGTGAGGGCCAGAAAGCCAACCCCGTCCCACACCGAGGAATGCGGATGAAAGGAGCCGACGACTAGGAGAACGGGATGCCCCAGGGTTAAGCGGCATCCGGCCTGACTTGGAGGGTACAGGAGTCCCAAACCCGGTCTCCAATCAGGAGAAAGAGCCTGCACATGCCCCCCAAACCCAACCTATAGAGGAGATGGAGGTGGGCGGGTCCCAAGTAAGCATTGTCCAGGCGGCCACCACTCCGGACTGTCCCCGATCAAACGCCACCTCTCCCCAACCAGCCGCAAATATTTACATCCTGTTTATGCCGAGGCCTCCTAGGGCCTCAATTCTCATGAATAAAAGATGAGTTTCCAGGCCCAGCCAAGAAGGGGAAGAAACCCCCGCCAGCTGGTAGGGACCAGAGGCAGTTTAGCATTTCGGTTGCTGTCGCCGCCCGCGTGGTATTTGGAGGAAATTTGAATTGGCCGGGTCAAGGTGACCGGGGCGGGAGATTTGGCTTTTTCTATACTATCTGAGGGTTCCTGGATCTAACCTACTTGCAGCGCATGTACCCTGAACTTTTTTTCATAGAGCTATTCCCTGAGAAACTTAACACTCTGGTTTATCCTTCAGAAATGTTAAAGTCAGAGCATCTTAGAGCTGGAGAGGGTGTTTAGAGAAAATCTAGCGCAGTGTCCTATTTTAAAGAGGAGAAAACAGGCTCAGAGGGCAAAGGACTTGCTCAGACCAATTCAGCTGATTGGTGATAATCTGTCTCACTTCCCTGTCACTTGGTTCTTTCCACTGCATCACACAAAAATTTTCAATTAATACTGTATTCTTCAGAACAGTTTTAGATTAGCAGAAAATTAAGTAGATAATACAGAGTTCCCCTCTAACCCAGTTCCTGGGGGCTGAGCTTCCCTTACTATTAACATCTTGCTTTAGTGTGGTGCCTTAATTACAATTAGTGAACTGACATTGATACCTTATTATTAAATAAAGCCCATAGTCTACATTGTTTCATCCCCCCCCCCTCCTTTTTTGCCGCACAGCGGGGTTTGTGAGATCTCAGTTCCCCAACGAGGGATTGAACCTGGGCCCTTGGCAGTGAAGGCACAAGTTCTAACACTGGACCACCAGGGAATTCCCAGGTTTCACTCTTTATGTTCATCGGTTTATGGATTTTGACAAAGATGTGATGTCGTGGACGCAGTCTCGATGACAGTGGCAGACACACTAGTTTTGGTACCTAGAAATCACCTGTGCTCCACCTGTTCAGTCCTCCTCCCTTCCAGTCACAGGCAATCACTCATCTTTTTGCTTTTGCCATGGTTTTGCCTTTTCCAGAATGTCCTGTAATTGGAATCACACAGTATATAGCCTTTTTCAGACTGGCTCTTTCATTTGGCCATAAGCGATATATATGGGCTTTCCAGGTGGCACTGGTGGCAAAATATCTGCCTGCTGATGCAGGAGACATAAGAGATGCCCGTTTGATCTCAGGGTCAAGAAGATCCCCTGGAGAAAGGAAAGGGCAAACCGCTCCAGTATTCTTGCCTGAAGAATTTATGGACAGAGGAGCTGGATGGGCTACCATCCATAGGGTCGCAAAAAGTCAGACACAACTGAATCGACTTAGCATGCAAGCATGCAGGAGTGATAGAGATCTTATAGACTGATTGAATATTTCACATTCTTTGCTTCTTTCAAAGATGTGGAAATTCCTGGAAAATGACACAAAGTTCTCCCTTAATTATAGAGATAAATTTCAGGTTGGTACTTGGACTTGCGTCTTTGAACCTCAGCAATTTTTCTCCCTTGTCTTTCTGATGCCTCCTCTTTAAAAAGAATTTCTTCACCAGCCTTTCTTGCCATGAATTTTCGCCTCTTATGTGGTCTTGTTCTCAGTTTCGACTTCTGTACAAAACCTCAGTTGGGAGAAGTTTTGTCTTTTTGGACATGGACTGTTTTTCCTACGCCAAGCTCAGTGCTGGAAGCTATTTCCTGCGACATTTTATTTAATCTCTACAAGTTTGTAGCAGAGAAATCCTTCTTCCTATTTTTATACAGGAGATAACCAAACAAGTTCTTGATCCATTAACCCGAAGCCAGGCAGCCAGCAAATGCCTGGAAGGTGGGGCAGTGTCTGAACCCAGTTAGATCTGGGCTCTAAACTCTCACTGCTTCCCTTGTTGTTGTTCAGTCACTTAAGTTGTGTCCAACTCTTTTGCGACCCCGTGACTGCAGCACACCAGGCTTCTCTGTCCTCCACTATCTCCCAGAGTTTGCTCAAACTCATGTCCTTTGAGTCGGTGATGCCATCCAACCATCTCATCCTCTGTCACCCCCTTCTCCTGCCCTCAATCTTTCCCAGCATCAGAGTCTTTTCCAGTGAATAGGCTCTTCGCATCAGGTGGCCAAAGTATTGGAGCTTCAGCTTCAGTCCTTCTAATGCATATTGAGGAGTGATTTCCTTTAGGATTGACTGCTTGGATCTCCTTGCTGTCCAAGGGATTCTCAAGGGTCTTCCCGCAGCACCACAGTTCGAAAGCATCAATTTTTCTGCGCTCACTGCTTGCTTGCTGCTGCTGAGTCGCTTCAGTAGTGTCTGACTCTCTGCGACCCCATAGATGGCAGCCTACCAGGCTTCTCCGTCCCTGGGATTCTCCAGGCAAGAACACTGGAGCGGGTTGCCATTTCCTTCTCCAGTGCATGAAAGTGAAAAGTGAAAGTAAAGTCACTCAGTCGTGTCTGACTCAGCGACCCCATGGACTGCAGCCCACCAGGCTCCTCTGTCCATGGGATTTTCCAGGCAAGAGTACTGGAGTGGGGTGCCATTGCCTTCTCCCACTGCTTCCTTGGATGGCCTTAATTTTAATTTGAATCCAAATAAAAAGTTTCCCAAGTTTTCCCTGGTTTCAGAGTGGGGCGACAGTGTTCCTAACCTGAGGAAATACTTCTTGTGGGAAACAAAGTTCTGGTTTAGAACTGCTGACGGAAAACAAAACAGGAAGTCAAGCATTCCTGGATTCAGCGACCACCTATGAATCTGCTAGGATCTGGCTCTGCCATGGGCCAGGCTGCAAGCTTCACCCTGGGCCCAGAGGAGAGGGGTGAGGGGCTCCCGTCTGCAAACAACCCAGGCAGATCTGCTTTCCCACGGGGTTCGGGAGTCAAGGAGTGGGTGGGCGGCATCTGGACTGAAGCCCCAGGCTCGGGAGAGAATATGGAAAGGCAGGAACCCTGGCTGCCCCATCTGCACAGGGGATGGGGGAGGGGGCCTTGGGGGGTTGAAGACGTCTTGTCAATTCATGAATAATCTGATGCCTTCTCTTTAAAAAACTTTCTTCGCCAGCCTTGTCAAGAGTGAATAATCCTGCAAATCATTACGAGAAAAGAACCCCATGGAACACAAACACGTGCATGGATAACTGTGTCACTGTGGAAGAGACTCACATGGCCCACCAATTTTGGTTTTTGCTTTTTCTGTTGTACCGCAAGGCTCCACCAGGGATTGAACACCTGGTCCTCAGGCAGTGAAAGTGCAGGATCCTAGCCATCCGCTGGACCACCAGGGAATTCCCAGGGGTCGTACAATTTAACTCATTTCTGACACTCTCTGCCTGGAGTTAGCACTGAACCCATAGATTAAGGGCTGAGTCCCACAAGACTGTTCCAAACCGCCGCTACACACTCTGCCACCGAGACGCTAGTCCCAAGTCCAGGTTGTCATCCGTGCCTCTGATCAACTGACTGTAGACTGGATCTTCCCACACATCCCCCACCACCTTGGGTTCAGTCATTTGCTGGACGAGTTCACAGAACTCAGGCAAACACTTCTATTTACTGGTTAATTATATAACAGAGGATGAGATGGTCGGCTGGCTTCACCAACTCAATGGACATGAGTTTGAGAAAGTTCTGAGAGTTGGGGATGGACAGGGAAGCCTGGTGTGCTGCCATCCACGAGGTCGCAGAGTCAGACATGACTGAGTGACTGAACCCAACTAACAGAGGATATGATAAAGGATAAAGATGAATGGCCAGGGACTTCCTGGTGGTCCAGTGGCTAAGACTCCCAGTGTAGGGACCTCCTGATTCCTGGTCAGGGAACTAGATTTCATCACTGCAACTAAAGATCCCGCATGCTGTCATGAAGGTCAAAGATTCTACATGCTGCAGCTAAGACCCAAATAAACAGCACATCCAAATAAATACATACATATATTTTCAAAAGATGGCTGGTCATATGAAGAAATACCTAGAGGAGGACCAGAGGGGTCCTGAGTGCAGAGGCTTCCATCTTCATAGAGTTGGGGTGCATCACTCTCTGGGCACACGATGAGTTCTCCCACCTGGAAGCTCCCTGAACTCCATACTTTGCGGGTTTGTATGGAGCCTTCATCACGTAGGCACCACTGATCATTAATTCCATTCCCAATCACTCTCCCCTTCTTGGAGGGTGGGGTTAAAAGTTTTAAGCCTTTATCATGGCTTGGTCTGTCTGGTGACCAGCTCCCGTCCAGGAGCCCACCCAGAGCTGGCTCATTAGACTGGAAGACACTCCTGTCACCCAGGAAACTCCAAGGGTTTCAGGAGCCCTGTGTCACCAAGTATCGGAGCAAAAGATGCTGCTGGAGCTCTTCTCACTCAGGGAACTGTAAGAATTTTAGGAGTTCTGTGCTGGGGACTGGGAGAGCAGAGACCAGTATATTCTTTATATTATTTCACACCCACCCGTTAGCAGCCTGATCTGGAGATTCCATTACCCCATTTCCACTCTTGTCTAGGGACCCTCTCACTGCTACCATGCTCTAGATACCACCCCTCACCTCTCCCCTCCTCTGGTCTACAGGCCTTGCTGTGGCTCTGAGCCAGGTGTTTCCACGAGGTTCCAGGGAGGAGACCAGGGTCAGTGTGCTGACCCGGGACAAAGAGGCCAGAGGGCAAGTCAGTCCCCGGCTGATGAATTCTCCCCAAGGCACCCACGCTCATGGGGAGCCGGCCCGCACGACAGTGGGGAGGGGTGGCCTTGAAAAACACACAGGGCCTCAGGCAGCAACTCAGGGAGACTGCAGCTGAAGGCTGGGTGTGTGCAGGAACCCCATGATTTGAGAGATGGAGGCTCTTTGGTAGATGATGCTGGGTGACCTTCAGCAGATGATACCCGCTTTCTTTAATATTTATTTATTTAGTTCGCTATGAAAGTGAAAATGTTAAGTCACTCAGGCATGTCTGACTCTTTGCGACCCCATGGACTATAGCCCACCAGGCTCCTCCGTCCACGGGATTCTCCAGGCAAGAACACTGGAGTGGGTAGCCATGCCCTCCTCCAGGGGCTCTTCCCGACCCAGGGACTGAACCTGGTTTCCTGCAGGCAGGCAGATTCTTCACCATCCGAGCACCAGAGGAGGCGGGAGGAGGTGTGTGGACGGGCTCTTTGTTGTGGCCTGCAAGCTTCTTTAGTTGTGGTAGGCGGGCTCAGTGGCCCAACAGCATTTGGGATCCTGGCTCCCCAACCAGGGATCAAACCCAGGTCTCCTGCATTGGAAGGCAGATTCTTAACCACTGGACCACCTGGAAGTCCCGATGACACCCTCTTCATTTGTGGTGGCCCCCCTGACTTGCTCTGGGGCCTCTGGACACTTCAGGGCGTTGGCTGGGAGGATGGAGTTGCGGAGAGAAAAGAAGCACATGGTGGGGGTGGGCTTCCGGACATGGCTCCCCTCACCACCCTGCCCCGCACCAGCGCCCACTCTGGGACTTTGCGGGGAGGGCTGGGAGAGCTTAGCCAGGAGAAGAAGCTTTTCTGTGTGTGATGGGGAAACTGAGTCAGGGAGCTCTTAGGTGTCTTGCTCGGAGCCCTGTGGAAGGTTTGTGCAGAAGCTGCTTTCAGCTCCCCAGGCTGGGGGAGGAGGAGAGGAACCAGCTCGCTGATGACATTCACAGACACCCGCCCTCCTGCCAAAGACAAAAAAAGGCTCCTCCTCCTCCTCTCTTCCCTGCTAAATCTTGCTCAGAGCTGCCCCTCGGAGCCAGCATCACGGCTTCTGCCTCTCCTTGTCCAGCCAACAGGAAAAGACAGGCGTGCAAATGCTTTAAGGCCGCAGCCCCACTGCCCTAAATCCCCCAGCACATGCCCTGACTTCATAGCCCCACAACTGAGAGGTAGACGTGACCCCAGGCAGAGCACTCAGGCTTTGAACTCTGTCCATCTGTCTGCGTAGGTGGAGTCAGAGCCTGTCCTTCCCATTTTGCAGACGAGGAGCCTGAGGCTGCCCCTCCACCCTCACCTCAGTCCCAGCTCCCTGCTGCTTCTGGGCGGAGCCCTTCAAAGTTCCTCCCAGGTCACTTTTGCGCTGCTCCCCCTGCCTGCCATATACTTATTCTTTCAGACACTTCTGGGCTGTCTCCTCCTCTGGGAAGCTGCCCTTGGCTCCATGCATCAAGAATTCGATGTGGCCCAAAGCATTCTGCCTGCAACTTCATCAGCGCTTTCATCAGCTTTATACTGAGGTATCTGTGCCTAAATCTTTTCAAGGCAATTTTGTAGACACATATTGGGCAGAAAAGGTATTGGTGAAGATATTCAAAAGCAGTAAAGGGTTTTGTGGCTGGGACACTAGAAGTTTGAATATGAGTTCTAGCTGTTGTCTATTACGCACACATGGACCACATCTGTGGGATGAGAGATGAGGGACCAGTTTATGAATAATGAAACCACAAGGGTAAGCTTTAGAGAAAGGAGGCTGCTGTTTGATGAGGGCTCCCGGTTTTCCTAGTGATGTTTTGTCTAATTGCTCTTCATCTTTCCTGCTGAAAAGCAACAGGGGTTGGACAAATGACCTCCTAGCTTCTCCCCAAACATCTGGCCCATAGATACTGGGGTAGAAGGACAGTGAGGCTCAGGGTGTGCCAGAAGGTGGGAATGGGGAGGATGGAAGGGTGTGCGGGTGGATCTGAGAAAAGCCAGATCAGGCAGAGCAATTTGGTAAGGCAACCAGAGAGACTGAGCGCGCCAGGAGTGGGCGGGACCAGGAAAGTCACCACCGGGGCCTGGAGGCCTGAGTGAGCCTCCTTAGGACACTGGTTCCCAAACGTTCCAGGAACAACTGCCAATCTGGACCTCTATCTGCTTCGAAGTGAACAAAACAAAAATTTTCCAGAAACCTGGATTTACTTCATTCAAAGGACTGTAACGATGCTTTTATCTTTTTCTGATGCTAAAATGTCCTTTCTTGCAGGAAACGATGGTGATGGTCCAGTTGCTGGTTTTCTTTTTTTCCTCCTCTAGTGTCTTTTCATGGTAAAATCACACACAGGTAACCTTCTGCCAGTCTTGAGTTCTGTGTTTCTGGTGGGTTGGGGGACTGGTAATTGGCGTGACTTCTCAGAAGGACTCAGGAGAGCAGAGAGATGTGCCTCTCGGTGGGGACTGCAGAGAGGGTGCAGCTTGTGCGGGGCAGGCGTCGCTGGAGGGAGCAGGGGCCCGCGGCCAGCGTCCTGGGCAGGAAGACACTGGCAGGCTCCCCGGGCAAGAGGCTCCCAGAAACGGAATAAACATGATTCCAGGGTGTGTCACCACCTCGGCCGATGATGCAATGCACAGATGTGCGAACTTGGGGACGTGGAGAGAGCGGTGAGGAATAGCAGCTGCGGAGGGGGGCAGGCTCAGGCTGGACAGCAGAGGGGCCCGGCGGACAGCCCCTTCCGGAGATCCCCCTGGGCCAGGGGAGGCGGGATGCTTGTGGCCCAGCCAGGGATCCAGGGAGGAGGTGGCCCAGGGGGTGCGGCCGACACAGGGGTCTAAGGCTTCTTCTCAGAGAGGCAGATTTCCACCCAGAGGAACCACCCCAGCGGGAACCACAGTGGCAGCAAAGTCTTTAGACTCACCTCACCTGATGCTCAATGAGTGGGGGCGCTGTCCACCCATGGAGGTGTCTTCCTTCCATAGTCCCCCATTTCCAAGGCTCCCTGTTGAAGGAGCTCACTCAGGAGTCACCCCAGGAAAAGCGACCCACCAAGCAGGCCTCAGCTGAGGATCTGAGGTCCCCTCTTCCCTCCTCGCGGGTCCCCCGGGCTGCATTCTCACAGCCAGTGCCTCCCCTGAGAGGCAGGACCTGTAGGGATTAAAACATGGACTCTGGGGCCCTCCTTGGCGGCCCAGTGGTTAAGAATCCACTTGCCAAAGCCAGGGACATGGGCTCAATCCCTGGTGCAGGAAGATCACCCCACATGCCGCGGGGCAGCTAAGCCCGTGTCCCACAAGGAGTGAACCCGTGTGCCGCAGCAAAGAGGCCCTGCTCAGCGCAACTGGAGAAAGCCTCTGTGCAGCGATGGAGCCCCAGCACAGCCAAAAGCAAAACCCAGAAAAGAACAGACTCTGGCTCCGGGAGGCCTGGATCCCGCCGGACATTGCTCCCGACCTGCCTGTGACTTTCAGACCCTCACCCGTAGATGGGGCAGGTACGGCCCCTGCTCTCGGGGCGTCCTGAGGAGGACGTGAGCTTACAGAATCTCAGGCCCTGGCCTACAGTGACTAACCAATGCAGCATAGAGTAGGCACTCAACATGTGCACATGGAGCTGGCACTTTCACAAACGCCCTGTGGGGGAGGTGAGATTCCTGTGTCACCTGCCCAGGGTCACAAAGCTGGGAGCAAGCGGAGCTCGGATTGGAGTTGTTATTTTTTTAAATAAAATTTTTGAAGTTGATATGCTGTATTTTCATTTTTACTCAGTTCAGAAATTTTTCCTTTTTTTTTTTTGGCTGTGCAGCACAGAGGATCTTAGTGTCCCAACCAGGGGTTGAACCTGAGCCCCTTGCAGTGAAAGTGGAGTCTTAACCTGAACCTGAGCCCCTTGCAGTGAAAGTGGAGTCTTAACCGTCGGACCCCCAGGGAAGTCCCTCAGATTGGAGTTTAAGGTGGCATGGCTCTCCCTGTTCTTACTGGCAGAGGGAGCCCAGCTCCGGAGCCTGGTGTACACGCGTGTGCGTGCTGAGTTGCTCAGCCATGTCTCTTCCCATGGACTGTGGCCCGCCAGGCTCCTCTGTCCATGCGATTCTCCAGGCAAGAACACTGCAGTAGATTGCCATTCCTTCCTCCAGGGGATCTTCCTGACCCAGGGACCAGATTGTTTACTGCTGAGCCATCAGAAAAGCCCCTTGAAGTCAGGGAGCCTGGCTAATCTTGCCCTCACAAGCTGTGTGACCTTGAGCATGTCCTTTAACCTCTCTGTGACTTGATTTCCTTTATCCTAAAAAGACCTCATAATTACGGCTGGATTCTGAAGTTTTTGCTTCTACTACCGGCTTAGGACCAACTCCAAAGTCAAATAGGCCCGCCTCACCAATCACAGAGGTGATTTAGTTTACATGGCCTCCAGCCTTTCTGGCCAACAGCCTCCTATCAAGGCACACCTGAAGGGCATGTGTGGTCCAGCGGCTAAGACTCCGCACTCCCAATGCAGGGGGCCCGGGTTCGACCCCTGGTCAGGGAACTAGACCTTGCATGCTAAAACTAATGAAAAAATAAAAGATCCTGTATGCCACAGTGAAGATTGAAGTTCTGGCTACAACTAAGACTCTGCACGGTTGGAAAAAAGAGACATCCCCGTGCCTTCCCTCAGGTCCTCTTTGAAGCACTCCTACTCCCTGGAGGCCCATGAGTCTCTGCTAAACGCAAGTGATGCTTCTGACTCCCCTGCTAGAGCAGGCACTGAACAAGCAGCCTTTGCTGTTTCTCCTCCGGGTGCTCTTTGTGGATTTCCACAGTCCTACGCCTGCCTACCCTGTAATAAAGGCTTCCCTGGTGGCTCAGCTGGTGAAGAATTCGCCTGCAATGCATGAGACCTGGGTTCGATCCCTGGGTTGGGAAGATCCCCTGGAGAAAGGAACAGCTACCCACTCCAGTATTCTGGCCTGGAAAAGTCCATGGACTATATAGTCCATGGGGTCGCAAAGAGGCGGATATGACTGAGTGACTTTCACTTTCACTCTGTAATAATTACTCAAATGCCAGCATTGGGTCACTCGTTATCAACCCTGTATCCACCGGAGGGAGCGGGCACGGCTTCCTCTTGAGGAAGAACAGGGCTGAGGCAAGGTTCTTGTGTTTGAAAGTAAGGGTGTGGCTTTCAGAGTGAGGCGGCCTCAGCTGACATCTCCATGGTGATGTCACTCCCAGTCCAAGGCCACGACAACATCCAAACAATCATTTTTTTGTGTTTTTAACAGAGGCACAACATCCAAGCAGTTGTTTGAACAGAAATGGGATTGGGTTTACATTTCTTTTGTTGGAAAAGGCAGAAAAGGGAAAAGCTCCATTGGTTGTCCCCACCCAAAGGTCACCACGGTTATAAGTTCCCTTCTCGATGGGTTACCAGCTTGAGATTCAACTGGACCACAATTTCATGCAATGCTTTTTTCATTTGACAGAAATCCAGGCGTGTTTCTTGGGTCGTTTATTACAAATTCCTTGTGCACAGCAATTCAGAGGTTACAAAATATTCTATCAGGTGAATGTCCCGTTGGTCCTAACAAATTAAACAATAACAAGTGTCCCAGGAGAGGGACTGCCCTCCACCCCGCAAGCAGCCCCCTCCCCAGAGAGCTTTGCCCTGGCTGACCAGTTATTCCCAACAGGCTCTTCTCGTGAAACCCCCCACCCCCGCCACCTCTTGTGGGGCTGCCAGTCACTGCCCTTGTCAGCAAGAAAACGGGCAAATCAGCACTTTCTGTGCAGACAAAAGGGCTGGGTGAGAGGTCTGTGGGGAGAGCCCTTCCCCCAGCCACCCCAGCCCCCCTCCCCAGGTCTGATGCCCAGGGCACCATGCCCGGCTCCACCGTCCACATCCACAGCAGAAAACGACGATCCGAGCTTCACCAGGGTAGAATCGGGTCTCCTTGCTCATCTGGAACAAGCCTGGCTGGTTCACTCTCAGGTGAGTTGCCCACACCACTCAGGTGAGGGGAAGCTGGTACCCTGGGGTGTGTCTTGCTGCTCTGAATAACTGGGGGTGGGGCTGTCAGTGAGGAGGGGGCTGGTAGGGGCTGAGGTGGGAGGAGGCGGTGGCTAAACCTGCTGGGGCGGCACAGGTGAGCTCAGGTGTACTTCGGTGGCACTTGGGTAAACCCTTGCCTTTCTTTTTCACTTTTTGCCATGTGGGACTTTAATTCCCTGCCTAGGGATCAAACCCATGCCTTCAGCAAGAGGAGCACAGAGTCCTAAACGCTGAACCACCAGAGAAGAACCCTTGCCTCTCTTTGGACCTTGGTTTCGCCACCCGTGCAGAGAGGCTAGGACTAAATGGTGGTTTCATTTCCAGCAAGGAAACTTAAACTTCTTAGTCTATCCCTTATGGGCTGAGGTCCTGGGAACTTTGGCCAGTTTTCTGGTGCCGGAAGCCTTGGATGTCACAGAAGGGAGAGGTGCCCCCAGGGCCCAGGTGTCGTTTGATCTGGGTCACTCCCTCCCCCCCTACCCCCACTGCCCTAATTTGGACAAATCACACTTTCTGTTACATCCTACTGACCGTCTGTTCTGAGCTCTCTCTGCCACCCTAGAACC
>SJYC01023126.1:0-11958 GCA_006408675.1 Madoqua kirkii | reverse complement strand
TTCAAAGGCAGAAGAGTCTGGCAGAGGAGACCTGGGGGGAGCCTTAGCAAGCAGGACTGTGCACCTGTGGGTCCCCAGGTGCAACCAGAAGGCTGGGAAGGAGGTGCCTGGAATTCCGTACCCAGAGCCTGAAGTCCCAAGTGAGGAACCCATTCGCAGAGGCAGCAGTCCTATTTCAGCATCTGCTCTCCCCTCTGGCAATTAAGTTTGACAGCTGGAGCCTAACAGCCTGGGTTCAAAGCCCAGCCCTGCCACTTAACTACTTGTGTGACCTCAGACAAGTCGTGATACCTCTCTCTGCTTCAGTTTTCCCATCTGTAACATGAAGATACTTAAGGTGTCACCTTTTAGGGTTGCTGAGAGAACTGAATGGATAGATAGATGTGTGCGGAGCGTGTGTACTGCAGTGGAGAGAATGCCCGGTAGGTTTGTGGCCCTTCAGCCTCCATCTATACCCACGAGTGGCCCGTCCTGTCCCCTCCCCAGCTGTTTGTCCCCTGCTGGTTAGCCTCGCCCGAGGCCCTGCTGTTCTCTGCCTCGGTGCAGCCTCCTCCCTGGGCTGTTCAGTGTCTCCTGGTCCAGCCTCCCTTGGAGATGCCATTCTTGCTCCCTCTGCTCTGGCCCATGAGGTGGGGGACAGTTTCCTCTTGACCTTCTGTCCCTAGAGCTGCCACCCTAAAGGTTGCTCCTGCCCTCTTGATGCCATCTCCCCCCACCTGTGCTTCAGCACCAGAGGAGAGAAGCTGTATTCTTGACCCTCCCAGTTCCCTATTACCTTAGTCTGAGCAGTTCTAACAAATGGCTGCAGACTGGGCGGCTTTTAACAGCCCATTCACTCCTCACATCCCTGGAGGCTGGAAGGCTGAGATCCACGTGTCAGCATGGTTGGGTGAGGACCCTTTTCTGAGTCACACTTATTTTTGTGTTCTCAAGCTGTAGAAGGGCTCGGAACTCTGTGGGGTCTCTTTTACAAGGGCGCTAATCCCATTCATGAGCACTCCACCCTCCTGACCTAATCACCCCAAAGGCCCCACCTCCTAATACTATCTCCCTGGAGGTAGGATTTCAACTTATGAAGCTGGAGGAGGGAGGGCACCTTCAGACCAAAGCCCCTGCCCAGTGGTCTTTGGGGAGAATGTCAGCCTTTGTTTAAAAAGCAGCGACAATAATGCATACTGAGTGCTTACTCTGCCAGGAACTGTTTTAAGCTCTTTGAACGCATGTCTTAGTTTGTGGATATCTTGATAACATTGCTTACATTTTATGGATGAGGAATTCAAGACGTGGAGAGGCTTCCCTGTTTGCCCCCAATTCGTTTACATTTATTTATTTATTTTGGCTGCTCCGGGTCTTAGTTTCAGCACGCGAGCTCTTTAGTTCCCTGACCAAGGATCAGACCCGACCCCTCTGCATTGGCAGCTCGGAGTCTTAGCCACTGGATCACCAGGGAAGTCCCTCCATGCATTTATTGAGCACCTACTGTGTGCCTGGACGACGTAAGTTCCTTCTTCCACCATCCCACTTGCCTATCTGGTTCACTTCCGGAAAGCAAGGTTTTGGCCATCCCTTCCTCAGACGCCTCCATCCCGTGGGCTCAGGTTCAAAGTCCAGACCCTTTTTGGCTCTCAGGGGCTGCTCCCAGCTGGCAGGGCCCTGCCCTTTATATACCCAGGGCCTCACCTTTTATAAACTGTCTAGTGACCTAGGCTTAACGGGCAAGCCTTGAGGGGAAGGCTTGATGGAGAAGGAGGGCCCCCCGACACCCCTTTTTGGTTTATTCTGTTGCTGCGAACAGGGACTCCCTCCAATTAGGTTAAGTGAAAGGGGAGTTGAGAAGAAAGGAACTTTGCAGGAAACGGTTGCAGGCGGCCTGGCTCCCCCAGGACCCGGGAAGCCGGCAGGCAGCCGCTCCTCCGGCCTTCCTCTCTCTGGATTCCGGCTTCATCTGCTGTCCTCTCCTGGTGCCTCTGTTGTGGCTCCTCTCTCTTGCATGGCCGCCCTGAAGGGTGGCTTCAGCTGGAGGCCACAGGACCACCCAGGGGCGCTCCCCTCAGTCTCTGGGTGCTGGAGGGCCAGATGGGCCCAGCTGGGGTGAGGGCACTCACCCCATCTGCTGGGCTGGTGGAGGGCAGGCCGCGCCATCTCTGGGTCTGCAGGTGGGGGACAGGGCTGGACACAGCTGGTATGGGGCTATGATGTGGCCTGTATGGGCTGCGGGGTGGACAGGGGAGTTGGGGCTCGCCATCTCTGGGAGCCCACTGCAGGCCTCCCCACCAGGCTTGGGGCCTAGGACAGGCTCCCCTTCAGCAGCAGGGGACTGGAGTCGGGGAGGGGCGGTGCCAGCAGGGGACCCACCCCATCCCACCTCTCCTTTCCTTGCCAGGTGTACAGAAACGGTAACACAGAGCTCATGTTTTCAGAGGAAATGCTTCAAAGCGATAATGAAACATTTCCCCTCTGAATAGAAAGTAGAGCATAGCAGGTGGTTTTGATTAACGAGGCATGAATCTGGGGCCACGTCCTCTTACCGGCTTCCGGCTTCACAGAGCACCCTGGCTCCGACCCTGGAACGTGCCTCTGACTCCAGCCACAGCCCAGGGAGACGCCCGCCCCTCATTCATGTCCATCTTCGCCTTTTTGATCTCTTCACCGGGAGAGGGAGAATTTGGGGCTCACGATGAGGGCCTGGTTTTCCAATCTCATCCCTAAAGGAGGTGATGCAGGGCTGATCTGCTCCTCCTCACCCTCAGCCTGGCCTCGGCTCTCCCCGGGGTGCCCCAGCCTCACTCTCCAGCATCCAGCATGGTGGGTGGGAGTGGGTGATGGCTGAGCCCCTCAGTGTGGACGAGCAGTGGATACCTTAGTTTCAGACCCCGCCTTCAAGAGGCGTTTGCCGAATCAGGAAGACATAAGCCCCCTTCTTGAAAGAATAAATGACATCAGTACCTTCGAGGAACATTTTTAAGGCCAGAGTAGAAGAGCCTCCATGTCCAGTGGCGTCACTGCCCCCGACAATGGTTCAAGTCCCCGAGGATGACTCAGAGGCAGGGCATGGCGTGGGTGGGATGGCCGAGGGGGCTCTCGGGAGAAACAGGACTGCGCTGTGTCCTGAGGATGGGCAGACTCGGGCTGGATAAGGCGCACCTTCCTGAGGGGCACAGAGAGAGAAAAGCGAAGGAGAAGTTTGGGGGCAGTGGGGCATAGAGTGTCCGGCCTAGAGGCTCAGCACGGAGCTCACCATTCTTCCAGGCCCGCTGTGAGGTCGGGCATCTGGTTGTAGGCCCCTCCCTGCGATGAATGACATGAGGTGTTTTCCGATTTTTTTTTTTGCTACTTTGTATCCTGATTTTGGGGACTTCCAGGTGGCACTAGTGGTAGAGAATCCACCTGCCGATGCAGGAGACATAAGAGATGCAGGTTCGATCCCAGGCTCGGGAAGATCTCCTGGAGGAGGGCATGACCACCCACTCCAGCATTCTTGCCTGGAGAATCCCATGGACAGAGGAGGCTGGCAGGCTACAGTTCATAGGATCACAGAGTCGGACACCACTGAAGCGACTTGGCACACACACGTGTGCATGGCACGTCTCCTGATCTCGCTCTTGCTGCTCCCTCTTCTGCTGTAGACTTCCCTGCCTGAGTTCATCTGCTTGTAGCTTCACTTCACTCAGCCCGCATTCAGCTTCTCTCCGACCGAGGGCTGCACTGGGCACTGGGAACGCAGGGCAGAGGAGAGAAGATGCCCAGAAGGGTCTCCTGTGTTCTTTGTCCAGTTCTAGAAAGGACTCGAGGTGATTTACGAAGATAAACACAGTCTAAGGAGATGGAAAAGACATGAGACAATCCGGGCAGGGGGAGCCCAGGGTAGCAAACATCAGATGAAGCTGGAGGGGCTGCGGTGCCTTCTTTTGGTGGTAATTTGACCTAGCTTTCTAGCAGCCAGATCCAGGGGGCGTAAGGAGTTTGGAGTGGCTCCTCATTGTCATGTTGCTTGTGTAAGCCCCTGCTATATATAACATGAAAGCCTGGGTGAGGGGCAGCAGGTCCTGGGAGGGGGTCCCTGCAGAGGGAAGGGAGGACTACAGCCGCCTTGTGATCTTAATAACCCGCCTCCCGGAGGCTTCTTAGCAGCAGCTGCAGGGGAGCCGAGAGCTGGGGCTGGTTCTCACAGCCAGTCCCCTCCGTGAGGGCCTGAAGGGCTGTAGGGGAAGGGGTGAGACCCCGGGAACCAGGAGCCCAACTGGCCCCTGCCGGAGAATCCCCATCCTGCGAGGATGCCAGGGGTCTGTGATACAGGGGTGTGCAGAGAGCTCCGGACATACCCACTGGGCCCTAGGACTTGACTAAAGGATAGAAGAGGGGTGAAGGGCTTCCCAGGTGGCGCTAGTGGTAAAGAACTCACCTCTGGTGCAGGAGACATAAGAGATGCGGTTCGATCCTTGGGTCGAGAAGATCCCCTGGAGGAGGGCATGGCAACCCACTCCAGTATTCTTGCCTGGAGAATCCCATGGACAGAGGAGCCACACAGAGTCGGACACGACTAAAGCGACTTAGCACCAACGCAGAAGAGGGGTAAAGGCATTCCGGCATAGCAGGCAACTGGCTGGGGTGTCTTCAGGAGCAGGGAGAAGCTCAGGGAAGTTGGAGCTCAGGGCAGTGGGTGGAAGGGGCCCAGGAAACAGGCCAGAAGCAGGAGAGAGCTGGCAGACATGCTATGGACTGTGGACTCGGCACCCAGGGCCGCGGGGTGCCCTCCTGACCTCTTGCTTTAAATTGTGCCCTTGTTTTCCCAACCTGATGCCTAGAGGAGCATTGGTCTCAGATCTGAGGAAGTAAAGAGCAGTGGTTAAGGCTGACTTTCCTGGTGGTCCAATGATTAAGACTCCATGCTTCTAGTGCAGGGGCACAAGTTCGATCCCTGGTTGGGGAACTAAGATCCCACATGCTGTGCGGCATGGCCCCAAATAAATAAGTTTTTAAAAGGAGCAGTGTTTAAGGATGTGAACTCCATGGCCAGCGGACCTGAGCGGGAATCCCACCTGCCACCACTCAATTGTATCATCCCCAGCAAGCGACCTGCTGGCTCTGGGCCTCAGTTTCCCGGTTAGTAAGTGGAGCTCGTGACAGCATCTTCTTCACAGGGCTGCTGTGCACGCTGGACAGGTTAATATCTATGAAGGGCTTGGATGTGCCTGCAGCAGCGTGAGAGTTACAGGTCTGTGATTCCTTGTGCTGAGACAGCTTGGTGGGGGATACAGCGCCATCCCACCCAGACTCCTGCACCTGGTACACCACCCAGGTTCAGGCGGGCACAGTGCAGAGCACAGCTGTGGTGGCTCAGCCCTGGACTGGGGGAGGTGCTCGGTTCTGCTTCATGTTGTTATTGACAGTGATGATAGCCTTGCCAGCTTACAAGAGCCTCTCAGGGCAGCAGGAACTGAGGCAAGAACCCATTCTGAGAGTAGGCTTCAGTCCTTGCTTGATTACCCCAGTGACAGGGGGCTCACTACCTGATTCTTTGCTTGTTGGACTCACTGGTGAGCAGTGGCTCTGTGCCAGGTGTGCTTGGCACTGGGATTCTAGGAGAATGTGAGTTAGTTGGAATGTTGAGTTACTCCTTTCTCTGCTTTCCAGAGATCACACCAAGCTGGCCAGTGAGTGTAGCCACAGGGTGTGACAAGCTGCCATGGGCCTCCAATTCAACATGAGAAGGATGTTGGAGGCATGCATATGTGCGTGCTAAGTCACCTCAGTCGTGCCCAACTCTTTGCAACCCTATGGACCATAGTCCGCTGGGCTCCTCTGTCCATGGCGTTCTCCAGGCAAGAATACTGGAGTGGGTTGCATGCCCTCATCCAGATCTTCCCGACCCAGGGATCGAACCTACATCTCTTATGTCTCTTGCAGCGGCAGGCGGGTTCTTTACCACTAGTGCCACCTGGGAAGCTGATGAAGGCAGAGGAGGGTGTTTTATCATTCATGTATTCCTTAAACATCTTTTGAGTCCCCTGTGGGTTGGGCGCTGTCCTAGGTACCAAGAGCCCTGCAACGAACAAGATACTCTAAGAACCTGCCCTTTAAAGCTGTTCTCAGTGAGAGAGGCCAGGGATCTTACCAGTGGATGAGAGGAAGGGATTCTAGCAGAAGGGACAAGGTGTGCAAAGGCCTGGAGATGTGACAGACTGCATGGCTGTGCCTGGGTGTTGGTGATATTCCGCCAGAATTTGGCGACTGGAGGGCATTGATGGGGAGTGCCCTCTTGGATCAATAAAAGAAAATACAGACTTTGAGGGCTTGTTGATCATTGACCTCAGCCCTGGGGCCACTAAATTCTGCCTTGCCTCCCCTGTTCCTTTGCACCGCCCCCTGCGCCCCGCCAGCCATCCTTCACAGATGTAGTTGGTACCCATGGACCCTGGCTGGTTCATCCCTTCTCCACGCCACCCGCATCCTGGCCGTTCATCATGGGCCCTGATTGGTGTCCCCTCCTCTCGTGTGGGTGAGGAGCCGGCTCTGACCTCAGCGGGCTCAGCCTCCCCCTCCCCACTGCCTGCGGGGGAAGCCCTGGGAGTGAGAGGACGCTGGGGTGGGAGTCAGCATGCCTTCTTTAGGGAGGAAGGCTGGGACTGGAAGGCTGTTTGGTGAGCACAGAACCCCTCTGTGCCAGATCCTGGGAGCTGGAGCCCCATGGGGCTTGGGCCTGCCCGTGGGCAGTCCACAGACCCTTGGGGGAGTTGGATGCGTCAGTGGGTCCGCGTGGCTAGGTGCTGGCTGGGGTCATCTGCAGGGTGGCGGAGGCCCCAGAGCAGCAGGGACCACGCCTGGTGTAATGATCTGGGCCTGCCCTGCCTCCTCTACTCCTGCTGCCACTCCCCGCAAGCCCAGGGAATTAAAAAGCCTTCTTGTTGAAGTATAGCATCAGCATCCATACGGACAAGTGTGTGTATCATGAGTGTAGTATTTTGTCGACTTTTCTCAAACTGAACTATCTGTGTGGCACTCAAATCCAGAATCAGAACCCGCTAGCTCCCCCAGAGCCCCTCTTGATTTTCCTTCCAGTCTACACCCCTGACCCAAGGGTGACCCTTTCCCTGATTTCTGGCGCCATCAGTAAATTTTTGCCTGTCTTTGAGCTTCTTTTTATGTTTACAAACTTTATTTACTTATCTCTGGCTGCACTGGGTCTTCGTTGCTGTGTGTGGCCTTCCTCTAGTTGTGGCGGCGAGCGGGGCTGCGCTCGAGTCGTGGTGCGCCGGCTTCTCTTTGCGGTAGCCTCTTTTGCAGAGCACGGGCCCTGGAGCTTGCAGGCTTCAGTAGCTGCAGCCCACAAGCTCAGCTGCCATGCAGTACGTGGGATCTTCCCGGACCAGAGTTCTAACTGGTGCCTCCTGCATTGCAAGGGGGATTCTTAAGCACTGGACCACCAGGGAAATCCCTGACCTTCTTTTTAAACGGAAGCATACAATCAAACTTGAAGCAGTTTCACAGCTGCCTTCTTTCACTCGGGAGTCACACGTATTGCTGCATGTGGTGTAGTTCGCCCATTCTCATCGCTGTGTGAATAAACCACCACTGCTCACTCTGAGGGTGCTGGATATTGGGGTTGTTTTCGGTCCGAGGGTATTGGGAATAGTTCCTGTCTCCTGGTGCGTGAATGTGCGCTTTTCTGTGGCGACATAGCTCAGGAGGGGCTTCCCGGGTGGCTCTAGAGGTAAAGAGCCAACACAGGAGACCTAAGAGATGCTGGTTCAATCCCTGGGTCGGGAAGATCCCCTGCAAGAGGTCGTGGCAACCCGCTCCAGTATTCTCGCCTGGAGAACCCCCATGGACAGAGGAGCCTGGCGGGCTGCAGCCCACGGGGGTCACGAAGAGTGGGACACGACTGAAGTGACCGAGCACGCACGTACTCAAGGCTGGGAGTGGGATTGCAGGGTCGCACTCAGCTGCGGTGTGTAACGCCAGACTGTTTTCCACGTTGCTTACACCACTCTCCAGTCCTACTAGCAGTGCGTGAGTGTTGTGGATATTCCACATCCTCACCAACACCTGGGGCCCATGCTTCCTTTTATACATTCCAGTGGACGTGGCGTTGTCATGGTGACTAATGAAGGTGAACTTCTTTTCATCTGTCTATGGGTTGTTTGAATACCCTTTTCTGGGGTGAAGTGCTTGTTCAAGTCTTGCTGTGTTTTTTCTCACTTGATTTGTTGAGTTTTTTACCCATATCCTGAATAGGAATCCTTTGCAGAATACAGGAATTACAAATTCATTCTCTCTTTCTCTCCTTGCCCCCCACCCCAGTGGTATCATTTGAGTCACAGAGGCATATTGTCCAGTTTGTCCATCTCTTCCCTTTCAGCAGTTCCTGTGTTGAAATCTCTGCCTTACTCCAGCGTTAGGCAGATCCGCTTTCATGTCTTCTAAAAACTGTATTGTTTTACCTTTCACGTTTAGATCCTGCCCTCTGTCTGGAGCTGATTGTCGTGTATGATGTGAAGCAAGCGTATTAGTTTCCTGTAGCTCTTATAACAAATGACCACAAACTTGGTGGTTAAAACAACACAGATGTATTATCTTACACTTCTGGAGGTCAGAAGTCTGACATGGATCTCAGCAGGCTGAAATCAAGATGTCAGCAGGGCTACGTCCCTTCTAGGAATTCTAAGGGAAAGTCTGTTTCTGGAACCCTTTCCAGCTTCTTAGAGGCCACTTGGTTTCTTTGGCTGTCAGCTCCTGCCTCCATCCTCAAGGCCAGCAATGTCAGACCGGGTCCTGTGCAGCCAGTCACCTCTCTGCCTGTCTCTCCTGCCTCCCTTTTCCATCTTAAGGACCCTCATAATTATATTGAGTCTGCCTGGATCATTCAGAATAATCTTCTCCGCTCAGGTCAGCTGATTAGCAGCTTAGTTCTATGTGCAGCCTTAATTCCCTTTTGCCACGTAAACTGATAAATTCACAAGGACCCAGTATGAAGCCATTATTCTGCCAGTCACAGAAAAGATCGTGGGTTTTTGTTTTGTTTTGTTTTGTTTTTTTTCCCTCTTGGCTATCCATTTGATCCAGCACCACTTATTGTAAAGACTCTCTTTTTGCTCAAGGGTCTTTTTGAGTTGCTTGTGCAAATCCCAACCCCAGGGGGGAGGCCCAGCATGCTGGGTTGGAGAGGAGAACCCAGGAGATGGGTGACCCTCCTGCAGCTGTGCTGGCCTGGACGGGTTAGATGGAGCTGCCGTGGAAACCAGAAGGGAAGGAGGCAGTAGTGAAAGACGACTGGCTCAGCATCCTGGCCAGGGAGGCAGGATACCAGAGCCTGTTCCTTCCTGTTGCTCTGATGGCTGGGTGACTTCAGCAGCCCCGCCCTTCTCTGTGACTCCAGTTCTGTCTGGTCTCAAGGATCTTCTTGCCCAACCCAGCTCTTCTGCATCTGGGCACTGGTCTCTTACTCTCCTGTTCACTTCACATTTCTGCCCTGGGCCTCAGTTTTCCCATCCTGTGAAATGGGAATAAAGGTGGGTCAGGGGCAACTAGCCCTTCTCTTTGGGCCTAATGAGGGACCCCATCCAGCAGAGTCAGGCTGATGCCTGGCCAGTGTCCTGGACCAGTGGTGGGAGGATCCCAGCTGTCCGGTCACTGAGTCTGGAGTGTGGCCGCACAGCTAGGGCGGGGGCTCTGGGGCCATGGCTGTGCCCTGGTTCTGAGCGTGCCAGCTGTGTGTGTGTGTGTAATGCACGGAAGTTTATCCACATTCCTTCCCCTTGCTGGACTGGCAGGGCAGGGAGGGGAAGCCCTGATCCCCTTTGCTGGGAGACAGGATCTGAACTCCCAGCCCAAGGGAAGATGGCCACACCCCAGTCTGTCCAGCTCAGGGAGGACTGACAGGCTGGCTGTTCCCAGAGCTCTGCAGTCGCCCTGGCAGTGGGCAGGACAAGGAAGATGCTGACTTACAAATTAGGAACCGCAGCCCCAAGCTCAGGGGCTGTGAGGATGGCAGGATGGCAAGCAGGTGGGACTACATCCCAGCCTTCTGGACTCAGCCCTGCTCGTGGGTCCCCCTGCAGGTGCTGGGGAGATGGGGAGTCGACCAGGGTTCTTGGGTCCGCCTGTCCTTCCCTCCTCAATCCTGTGGGCACGCCTGCCCTGTCATCTCCCCAGCTTCGTCCTCTCTCCCCACTCCTGGAAGCCACATCAGCTGGTGGAGCCTGGGTTCCCACCCTAGTGCAACTGTGAGGCTTGGGCCGGGTCCCTTCCGCACATTATGAATGGTTGCCAGGCATCCCCAGGGCGACTCGGACCCCAGACGGGGCCCACTGCTGCCCCATGCTTCCTGGAGTGTCCTGCCGCTGGCCGGCAGCTGTGTGAATGTTGGGCTGACACATTCTGCCCTGTGGTCTCCCCACCGGGTGAGAGTGGGGCGGGTGTGGGGCCGAGGGCACAGGCAGACAGGCTCCACCTCCCCGGCCCTCCCAGGCCTTAGGGACGGCTGCTCTGAGCTGGCAGGGCTCGCAGGGAGGGTGCCCCACTCTCCACTTGCCCATGGGGATTCCAGCTTTACCACTGGCTGAAATTTCCCAAGCCTCAGTCATATGCAAACAAATGGCCTCCTTCCCCAGCAGGATGGGACGGCAGTGGGTGCAGGCGGGGTGGTGGTCACACTGGATTTGGGGGTTGGGTAGCACTGGGGTTCTAGTGCAGGTGTGAGTGTTGGGGTGCCCAGTGGGCCAGGGCTGGGGGTACCCATACCATGCTTGTATAAGGGCCCACCATTTGGAGCCTGGGGTCAGCACCTGGGGTTCACTCTGGGGCCTGCCCCCTATTCCTCTTGGTGGGTGTGCATGGGAGGGGAAAACTTTTCTCTCCCTCTCTCCTTGTGTCTATCTTTAAAGAAATGTTTTTTTAATTTAAAAAGTATTTTGAGGGACTTCCCTAGCAGACCAGTGGTTAATAATCCACACTTTTATTGGAGGGGGCACATGTTCAATCCCAGGCCAGGGAACGAAATCCTGCATGCCTCATCAGGCAGCCTAAAAATAAAATTTAATGTTTTGAAATATTTTAGGCATTCAGAAGAATAGACAGGGCACAGTGAACGCCCATGTAGGGAATGCAGGACTGAAAGAAGCAACTCTTACAAATACTAATGAAGCAGGACTTGTGTGTGGCGGTCCAGTGGCTAAGACTCGGCGCTCCCAATGCAGGGGGGCCCAAGTTCGATCCCTGGTCAGGGAACTAGGTCCCACATGCCCAGCTAAAGAGATCCCGCATGCCACAAGGAAAATTGAAGATTGAGAGTGCTGCATCAAAGACCCAGCTCAGCCAAATAAATAATGAAAAGTGAAAGTGTTACTTGCTCAGTCATGTCAGGCTCTTCGCGACACTATGGACTGTAGCCCACCAGGCTCCTCTGTCCATGGGGATTCTCCAGGCAAGAATACTGAAGTGGGTAGCCATTCCCTTCTCCAGGGGATCTTCCCAACCCAAGGATCCAGCCCAGGCCTCCTGCATTAAAAAACAGAAATGAAGCCCCCGCTTGCTCCGCCCCAGCCCCATCCCTCAAGCCACGTTTGCTGGGGGTGCTGTGGATTAGCACCATGGAGGTGCCTCCTGGACGCTCGGCCAAGGTCCAGGGTTGGGTGTCCTCTGCAACCGCACGGTTCCCTACTCCCCTCCCTTCCCAGTGCCCACTGGTGACTTCTACCCTGAGGCCTTTCCAGCAACTTAGTATCACCTGGCTCTTTGACTTTGCGCCCATCTGATTGGGCGGGAAACAGGATCTCCTGGCAGCTTGGATTTGCATTTCCCTGCGACCCGGGGAGGCCCCACCTGTCTCCTCAAAAGCTGGCCTGCTCACGCCCTGCTTTCATCCGGTGCCCTCAGCTTGGTGCCCAGTGTCCCTTTCTTCTTCCCCTCCAGCCCCTGACCCTGCACACCGGGCGGGCACCCCAGACCTCCGTCACTGTC